>CABHPP010127445.1:27824-78902 GCA_902168425.1 Peromyscus attwateri | reverse complement strand
AAGGCCAGGACCACAGGATGATGCTGCCAAGTTCTGTTGCCAGGTTGAGACGTAGCCTGGCTCCCCTGGGCCGTAACTCCAATGGCCTCTGCGTGCCTTTAAAGTTGATCCTGGGAAAACAGCTCTCTAGGTAACCCCTTTGCAGCAGTCACGGTGGGGGCGGGGGAGGAACGTCGGAGAACTGGGAGGTCAGTGAGATTCTCAAGTAATCAATAAAAATATTATGTTTATAAAAAAAAAAACTAGAGCAGATGTTCAGCTGTCCATGGCATTAAAAAAAAAAAAAAAGACAAAAAAAAAAAAACATAAAAAAGACAGTCGTTGTTAAAATGGCTGTTCTCCAGCCCAGTTCCCAAGAGAATTCTACTTCCCTCTGAATCCTTACGAACTCGGCCTTCACTGTCACTGTTTCCCTCAGCATTGTAGTGCTCTGAACACTGATCAGAATGTCTCATTCAGATCTGCTTACAGGAATTTAGGATTTTATATCACAGAGTACCAAACTCTTCCATATTCCTTCAGCAAATCAGCCAACTTCCTCCTCACCACATGGCCAGGTTATCACACCAATGGCCTCACCTCCCTTATACAAACTTTCTGAATTGAAGGGACACTAGCCCACTCAAACATGTGACTCTGGCAGGCCATTCCCTCTGCCTTGCTAAAAACCATTAGATTACATTCCTAAAGCTAGCCACCAAGGTCCACTTCTTCCTGAAGCTGACTACCAAAGTCCAACAATCAGAAACCCCCTTAGGCTCACCTAATTAACATGCCCAAGTAAAATTAAACACCTCACCCTATCATGGGGTTCCCCCTTTACCTTTATAAACTGTCATCTGCCCGGGTGCCACGTCTGTCTCCTCTCTCTCCAGTGGCAGTCTGTTGTCCCTCTGGGACAAGCACCCCCTCCCCATTCCCTTGTGTCTTTCCCCTTCTCCCTGTCCCCTATCTCTTTTACCCACATCCTAGCCCATCCTAACAGAGACCTCCCCTTCTTCTCCTCTTAAAAATCTCACCTGTAAGGTCGTTTGCTGCCATTTTTCTGCCTGAGTCAGAAAGCAGCCACTTTAACTTTTCTTCCCCGCTTAATAAAGGATCTCTCCGTGAAAACAGGTGTTTGGCTGTGGTTTGTGCCTAATCTAGGGTCTGGGAGGGAGCCCCTGCTGTGTGGGGGTCCCCTTCATGCATTAGTTACCTGTCCCTTCTCAGTGATGAAATAACGAAAAAGTAAGCTAAGAAAGGAAAGGATTCCTCTGGCTCACAGGTGAAGGGTCCAGTCCATCCTGGTGGGAAAGTCATGGTGGCAAGAGCATGCAGCAGCTGGTCACATGATATCTTAAGTCAGGAAGCAAAGAGATGGTGTGTGGTATTCGGCTCATTTCCTTATTTTTATTTAGCCAGGAGAGACAGTCCTGGTAATGAAGTTGCCTACATTCAGGGTGGGTCTTTGCTCTTGGTTCAGCCTTTCAGAATGACTCTCATGGGCACCCGCAGAAGTCTGCTTCCATGGTGATTCTAGATACAGCCAAGATGACAGTGATGACTGAGCATTATGACCATTATATCTGTGGCTATGTATATTTATTTGAAGATTAAATTATGCTATATGTCATGCATTTATCTTATCATATGTAGCCTAGGTTGACCTTGGTTCATATCCCTCTTGCATCAACCTCCCAAATGGTCTGATTATAAGTGTAATTCTTGCCTATTTATAGCTTAGCAGGTTTATTTTTAGAAACTGGCATCTGTGAATTATGATTATGGGGTTGACAAGATCAAAGTCTGTATGGCCCCAGACACCTGGTAGGACTTCAGACAGATTTGGAAGCTGCATTTTCAGAGCAGACTTCCTCCTGTCTGTGAAACTCTATGTGCTCTAAGGTCCTGTATCAGGTCAAGGATTCACAATGGTTTCCTCTGCTCTCAACTCCGGCAGCAGTCTGAGGGCCTGTGCTCCTGAAAAAGAAGAAGTTGGTTAGGACACAGTGGTAGAGAAAGCAGCCAAGAGTTTAATCAGAGCAAGGAAGGAAGCAAGAATATACTCCTTGAAAAAGAGCCATCCAGATCTAGAGAGATGGCTCAGTGGTTAGAACATTGATTATTGTTCCAGAAGAGCCAGGTTCAATTCCCAGCACCCACATGGTGGCTCAAGACTTTCTGTAACTCCAGTCCTAGGGGATCTGACACCCTTTTCTCTGGAAATCTTCTGGAATCAGGCATGCATGTGGTACATAGACATATATGTAGACAAAGCACATAAGTCAAGTAAATAAAATAAAATAAAATAAAATAAAAGGTGAAAAGGCCGGGTCAAGGTGAACAGCCATGGTCTCAGCCTTGACAAGTGTGGGCCTTATACTGCTGTATTCCCTGTACGGTCCTTAGTGTCCTTCCTCGTGTCTCCTCCTCCAGTGTGGACTTGAAAAGGTGAGTGTTTCCCTCAGATGTCTGTTTCACCCAGAATTCAGTGCTATGATTAGTTGTGTAACTGCAAGAATTCGCATGTGCTTTTAAGCACTTTTAAGTGAAGTTGAAAAGTTTACTAGGGGGAAGGGGAAGAACACTGGGAAAAATCCCCTGGGGAGGAAGTCACAAGTTGCTTTATTCTGATCTCCCTATCGTGGACCATTAGCCTCCATTGCCCCTCATTGTTTTGGGGGTCCTGAGCTGACACATCTGGATTTGTCCACCATCCCTTATCATTCTGTATCAATGCCAGTCAACTACCCTTTTCAGGACTTTGAGCTTGCTTTTGTCTGCCAACCTTTGAGCTGGTCCACCCATTCTTTATGTCTTGGCTTTGGGGGCCTATTGGTCCCTCCTATTTGCCTAACAAATGGGGAGCATGACCATGTGTGGGTTCAGTGACTGCTAAGTCCAAGACACGGTCCAATTGTGTCTAGGACAGTTGCTGGACAACATATGCCACTGTTAAGAGCAATGCCCCATTTGACGCTGGGAAGGCAATGCATTCCAGGCTTGCTCTTCCTGGCCTGCACCACCTCAGCTCGTAGCCTCTCTCAGTCTCACTCCTCTCCTCCACACTTCCACTCTGAACTGTGATTCTTCAGCCTCCGGGTGTGTTTTCCCAGGTAGGACTTTTTATCTCCTCAGTTTGGCCATGGCTGGATTCTCTTTAGTTTGTAATTCTTCTTTCCACCCAGGGGCTGGGCTGCTACAAGATAGGACTTAACTCCACCAGACTTAGCATCTGGTGAGCAGAGGCATTTCAGAGCCAGCCTCGCACTTCTGCAGTGAGAAATTCTGCATGCTGCATCCCCACCAGCGAGATGTGCAGGAAACCTGGGGAGACACTCTGCGACTGTCCTGTCCTGAACCGGGTCTCCTGGCAGCAGCACTCGGTCTTCACCATTTAATCTGCAGACCGCTGGCCTTGGAAGGGCAAGGGTAGCTGTAAATTTGATGGCCCAGAGTCACCTTTGGCCTTGACTCAGAAGAGCTGCACCCTAAAGATCCCCTGCCTGAGTGTGTCTGCCGCCTTGAGTTCTCATCTGCGCTCCAGGCTGGCCCTGCCCAGCTCGTTTTGGCTTGCTGCCCGGGCAAGAAGGAAGTGGCTGAGCCTGGGAGGGATTGATTGGTTCAGCCTAGCTGCAGCCCAGCCTCCTACACAGCTCCCGGCAGTTAAGAAGCAGGGGATAAAACCATTTCACAGGACGGGGAGAGAAAGTCTTGGGGTACAGGCTGCCCCTGAAATAAGGTACGGGCCTGGGGTGTGAGGCAAGAGAGGGCCCTGATGCTGATCAGGAAGATCTTAACTTGGGGTGGCTTCATGGAGCCTACAGGCACAAGTGACCCTAGGTTCTGGGTAACTGCCTGGGGCCAGTTGCTTGTGCCTGAGGCAGAGCTACTTCAGACTCTAACCAGCTCTTGTCTGTGTATCCCTTCCCTCCTCTCTCTCTCTCCCCGGTGGCCGTGGCTCTCCCTCCCCTTCCTGCTCCCAGTCTCTGCCCTTGCTCAGGAATTCGGGAGTTTCCCAGTCTCTCTCCTGAGCCACAGAATCTCCCCGTTTTTATCTGCTCTACAGGATGTTGCAGCTGAGTGGGTCTGGGCTGGTCCCGGCCTCCGTGTTGGCTTCCCCGTGGCATCTTCTGCTGCTTGGAGCGGCTTCCTGGCTTTTGGCCAGAATTCTTGCCTGGACCTATTCATTCTGTGAGAACTGCTCCCGCCTCAGATGCTTCCCGCAGCCCCCTAAAAGGAACTGGTTTTTGGGTCACCTGGGCATGGTGAGTGTGGCAGCATATAGGACTGGGGTATCGGGGTGGGTGTGTTCCCTAGGAGTCAGGAAAGGTCCTCAAAGAACTAGGGGTCAGGAAAGGTCTGTGAGCCCCTCACTCCCCCTCACACCAGCACATGTATTTGCCTTTCTGTCACACCTGTGCTCACAGGCCCTTTTCTTCTCCTTACCTGGCACCAACCCCACTCTGGGTCACATTGTCACCAGGACTGACGCTTCCTCTCGTTCTTGGATGCTTGTCCTGTTCGGTGGCTCCCATGGTGGGCAGCACAGAGCGGTGACATCCGTGGTGTGTTCGGTTCTCACTGTTGGATTTGAGGCCATCCTGCAGTATGTCCGTGGTCTTGCCCTGCCTGAGGCATCTCTCTTGATTTCAGAGCAGCGTCTGTGCTCTCTGGGTTGCTACTGTAGGAGTCAGCTGTGGTTTCTTACCCTCCCCTGCAGGAGCTCTTGGGGTGTAGAAAAGAGATAGTTTCTCCTCTTCCCTCCAGCCCCTTGGCCCCTCCCCTTTCTCATCTTGTTGCCTGTCCTGAAGATGCATTAGTGGGCTCCGTTATCCAATCTAGGTAAAAACGGAACACTTTTTAACATTGGTGGTGGTTATCTGAATTACCTAGTATTTGTGCATGGTAGGCAACTAGTTTATTCCAGAGCCACACCACAGCATGACCACTTTCTCTCTGATCTCAGTCATAATGGCTACACTTCCTGGGGGTGGGGAGTTCCTACTCAGCCCCCTCTCCTGATCCCCGGGTCCCCTTGCTCCATGCTGCTCTTGCTCCCTATTGCAGAACCACAGTTGGGTTTCAATGTCACTCCTAATGTAGATATCCCCTCCAATGCTGTTCATTCAAGTACGGCTTCCTCTCAACAGAGTCCTCTTTGCACCGACATTCTCATTTACCATCTCTCATCCATTGTCCCCTCAGCATCTCCATCCCTCGTACATTCTAACTTATCAGCTTCCCGACAGTCCCCCTTTCATCTCCATCTTAGTTCAGATTCCCATCAGGAGTCATAGTCTGAAGTTCTTGACAATTCAATTTTCCTTTAGACATTTGGGAAATTGTTGCTTTTGATGACCGCAGACTCCCATGTTTTCTCTGTATTATCCATAGTGATGCTGTCCAGTCGGACAACATGTCAGCTCCCATCCGTATACCTCCAATATGCCTCTTTCTGCACTAGACCTCCAGTCTGCTTGCTCTGCCCTCTTCTTATGGACCAAGAATCATCTTCATTGGTTGTCCCCTTCCTGGTCTGCCTCTCTTCTCTGTCCCACTTGTGATTTCCAGGTCCCTGAATCCTGGCTCAGTCTCATTCACTTCCTCACAGCTTTCTGGTCTGTTGGCTTCTCCATCTTTCCCAGAAGCTCCAGTTTGGTCCAGGATTACATCCTCACTGGTCCCTCCTGAGCTCCCTGAGGTCCCTCTGTGTCCACTACTGGGTCCTCCTTCCCCTGACCTTTCCCCATGGCGCCCCTGCCACCCTCTCCCATCTTCCCTCCTCTGTCTTTCTTAAAGTTGTCTTCTTACCTCAGGGTCCAGCTCCTGAGTTGGCCATCAGTTTCCTCCTTAGATGACTTCCAAGTTCACATCTCTCCTAATCTGGGAACCAAGATTTGGAAACCTCAACGATTCTTTGCTGCAAATCTAGGGAGATGCGTGCCTAGAGCTGGTGTTAGTGGGCTCTGCTGGAGTTAGCGACAAGTGAGAGAGGTGGGCGGCATGGAATGATCTATGAGTGCACTCCTAACTGGAGTGGGGGGTTCAAGGAGTGAGAGAGGGAAGAGAAGGGAGAGATGATTTAGCCGTAGGGAAAAATCCCATAAGGAAAACAGAGATACACATACATGGAGAGGGGGAGAGGGAGTGGAAATGAAGGAGACAAAAGAAGCAGAATTATGGTAAATAAACACACACACACACACACACACACACACACACACACACACACACACTTAGACCTACCTCTCTAATCATTTTCTTTTGCTACCAGTTACCTATCACATCTCTCAATGTCATATACCTATCTTATTTATTTTATATCTGTCTATATATCTTTTATATAGCTATCAGCAGCCAGTCTGTCTGTCTGTCTGTCTGTCTGTCTATCTATCTATCTATCTATCTATCTATCTATCTACCTACCTATAACCTTCAACCACTCTATCAATTAGTTAATACCTCTATCACCTACTATTCAAAATATGTGTGTATGAATGTATCTTTCTGTCCATTGATCCGTCAATTATCTATATCTAGGTCACAAAACAAAAAGGTGAGCATGACGCATCAGAAAGAGGGATGCAGATAGGTGCATGGATCCAGGAAGGGACACTTGTAGTTGAACTCAGGTTGATTCATTCAGAGACACAGATGAATGACCCAAGTAGGGGGGTGAGAGGGGTGTGGCATGGTGGGCAGAGGGTGGGAGCATCTGAGACACCCTGCCTGGACTGCCTCAACATTCTCCCTCCACAGATCCAGAGCAACGAGGAAGGCATGCAGCTGGTGACTGAGATGGGCAAGACCTTCCGAGATGTCCATCTCTGTTGGCTGGGACCTGTCATCCCCGTGCTGAGGCTTGTTGATCCTGCATTTGTTGCCCCTCTGCTCCATGCCCCAGGTATCCCTTCTAGGATCCCAACACTTGGCCTCTCCTCTGCCTCTTGTTCAAGCCCTTCCTATCCCTGGATTGGCTAGGCTGAGCAACAGCTGGGGCTGTTCCTGACAGTGGCCATGTATCTGCAGCTAACCTGCTGAGTGAACTTGGATTAGATCCGTAGTCTCCCTTGTGGCTGAGATCTGCTTGAGTTGTGACAGAGGGAAGTTCAGCCCGGTGTGATCTAAGCCAGGAAAGAGAATGTATTGGCTTGGGATGTACTCAGTGGTGGAACACTTGCCTACCATGAACAGAGCCACATGCATGTGGAGGATAGTAGGCAATGTGAGCTGCTATCCTTGGGACCTCTACATGCCTTTATTGAGACAGGCTCTCTCATTCACCTGGAGCTCTCCCATTAAGTTAGACTGCCTGACCAGTAAGTCCCAGGGATCCTCCTGTCTCTAAAAATTATTTATTTTTAAGTAATTTATTTATTTTGAGGCACTGTATAGCCTTAGCTGGTCTGAATTCACTTTGTAGACCAGGATGGCCTTGAACTCACAGAGATTCACCTGCTTCTGTCTCCTGAGTGCTGGTATTAAAGGTGTGCGTGACCATGGCAGGCCTTCATTTTTTATTTTATATGTGAGTGTTTGCCTGCATGGATGTGTGTGTACCACATGTGTGCAGTGCCTCAGGGGCCATAAGAGGGTGTCAGATCCCTTGGACGTAGAGTCAGGTGATTGTGAACTGCCACGTGGGTGTTGAGAACTAAGTCCAAGTCTTCTGCAAGAGCAGCTAGTGCTCACAACCACTGAGCCATCTCTCCAGCCCCGGGGATTGAATCTTTAAATTGTGCTTTATTTAGAAAGTTTGTGATCTGAGAAGACAGTGAGTGAGTCCACAGCCTTAAAAATGACTTTGCATCTCCTCTGCATGCAGCAAAAGCAGCCAGACCTTCCTGAGTTCAGTCCCAACCCTCTGAGATCCAAGGCTACTTTCATTTCATTATCATATTCTGTATTTCTCCCTTACTATCAATTCTCTGTGCTCCTGGGTTCACACATTCCTAAAGATACTGAGTTTGATGAAGCTCTGGGGTGTGTGTCTCACATTCTTCTTGGTATTCTCCATAATCACCTCAGAGCTGCAAACTATTAGCAATGTGTTTGTCTTGCACTATTTACAATGTGTACATGCAGATTCCTTTCACAATATGGAGTGCAAATGGTTCTGTATGGTACAGAACAACGTAGTGCTTTTTTTTTTTTTTTTTTTTTTTTACTTTCCTTGTGTCCCCAATGACATTCAACAGCACTCTTGCAAGATGGGTACCTCCTAGGTGAACAGTTGAGGTTGGGGAAGGCATGTAACATTGCGTGAACTACTCACCACCTCCCACGTTCAATGAGTCTTGGCTGCCCCAGCCACCTTCGGTAGAAGGGACCCCAAGCTGGAGATGATTTGGGACAGAGATGGTATGCAGAGTACTGCAGGGACTGTCCACTAGAGTCCAGATGGGTCAGCTGTGTTGGGTTGGCTTTGGGGCTGCTTGATGGCTGGAGAGGGCAGAGGAACTCTTCCCAGTGGGCACATGGCTCTGAGGACAGAGGCGCCCTGAACTCTGAGCAGTCAATGCTTGGTGTGGCATAGAGGAGAGAACTGGAGGGGTCTGGGACCATCCAGGTCACATGTGGGACTCGAAAGGGACCGTATTTCAATGCCAATCTGGGGTTATCCGAAGGGCACAATTAGGTGATGCCAGACGGTTACACACCCATGTTGTGTCATGTCAGGTAATACCATGTGTGTTGTGTCTATGGCAGGTCATGATAACATGTGTCCCTGCCATACATACCAGGATGTGTTAGGACATGTCAGAGAGCTGCAATTGATGGTGTGTCCTAGGTCTTTGCAGAGGCCTGTAGAGTGCTGTGCTGAGCTCAGATGTGAAGACACAGTGGGCCACGTAGCAGCCATATGAAGGCATGCTGGGACATGCTTGTTCCCTGCCAGGCTGAGCTTTGCTCTCTCTTGTAGATGAAATTCTAGACGGTCTTATTAAATAAGAAACACAGAGCCAAATAAAGAGTTAAAGGCCCAGAGATCAGAGCAGTAGCCAAGAGCTCAGACCACCTTATCTTACCACTTGCTACTGTCCTTCCCCTGAGAGAGACCTTCTTCCTGTGTCCTGTCTTTTTATTGCCTTTCTGTTTTGCCTTCTCATTGGTTCTAAACCCAATCACATGACTCCCTCATCACTGCCTGTCTATACAGACCTCCAGGTCTCTATGGCTGGTACTGGGATTAAAGGCTTGTGTCACCATGCTGGCTGTGTCCTTGAACACACAGAGACTTTGCCTGCCATGTGATTGAATTAAGGGCATGTGCTACCACTACCAGACTTCTGCTTAATGGCTTGCTTTTGGCTCTGATCCCCAGGCAACTTTATTTATTAACATACAAATAAAATCACATTTCAGCACAAATAAAATATCACCATACTTTCTTGCTGCAGACTGGTCTGGTCTTGTCTCACCTCCTTCCTCTTCTCTGCTTCCTTTGTTCTGGTTCCTTTCCTACCTCCCTGTGGTTGTAGGGGAAGTGGGCATCCCTGGGCTGGGAGTCCCCACCCCTCCCAAAGTCCACCTTTCACCCGCTCCATGGCCCCTGATCGTCCTCTTTCACGGCAGCTTTGGTGGCCCCCAAGGACATGACGTTCTTAGGCTTCCTGAAGCCCTGGCTGGGTGAGTAACTCAAGGTGAGGGTTGGGTGAATAACCCAAGGTGGGTCAGAGGAAGATTCCACCTTTGCTCACTGCCGTGGTTTCCCTCCCAGGGGATGGGCTCTTCCTGAGTTCTGGTGACAAGTGGAGCCGCCATCGCCGTCTGCTGACGCCTGCCTTCCACTTTGACATCCTGAAGCCCTATGTGAAGATTTTTAACCAGAGTGTGAACATCATGCACGTGAGTTCCTCAAACTCAGGGTCCCACGTAGATACTTGTAGAACAGGGAGGGGCTTCGGAAAGATGTAGTCTGATTATGTGTTTCTGCTGCATGGTCTTGGGGACATCAGTTTTCCTCACCAAGCCTCAGTTTCTCCATCTTTAAAAGTAAGAGTAACAATGTGTACTGAAAAGGTGACCGGGATGACACCAGGGGGTCGCACTCTTCGCACATAGATGAGGCTCCCAGCAGACCAGCATCTACTCTCCTTCACAGAGGCCCTGGAGAGTTCATCTGGTTAACGTTGACTATGGATGTAGCTCTCTCTGTGTGGGATACTAGTTTAGACTGCATTGCCCCTAAGCTGGCCATGGTGATGCACTCCTCAATCCCAGCCCAGGGAGACTGAGGAAGAAAGATTGTGAATTACAGGCCAGTCCAAGCTACATTAACAAGACCTTGTCTCAAAAAACTAAGGTCCTGCCGGGCAGTGGTGGCGCATGCCTCTAATCCCAGCACTCGAGAGACAGAGGCAGGCGGATCTCTGTGAGTTCGAGGCCAGCCTGGTCTACAAAGCGAGTTCCAGGAAAGGCGCAAAGCTACACAGAGAAACCCTGTCTCGGAAACAAAAAACAAAACAAAACAAAAACCAAAACCAAAAAAGCCAAAGAACAACTAAGGTCCTTCTGGGAGAAGTTGGTTGGGTAGTGGGGTGATTATGGTCAAAACTCACTTGAAAACGAAACTAAAAGTATTGGGTAGGGCTGAGTTCATTGTGGGTTTTCAAGCGTGGAAAATACTGGTTCCAAAGGAGAAAAAGCAGAGACTTTACATGAGCTCTTCGCAGAGGCCGAGAGTGGAGGACTTTAAGAAACTGGGGCCGTCCTATAGCCAGCCACAGTTACGTTAGTGAGACTGACAACCACAGCAGACACTTACTGAGCGCCTTCTGGACATAAAACACTATGCCAGTTCCACCACTTATGTCGGGTGATGTAATTTCCATATTGCTATGAGGCAGAGGTAAGGATGACTGTTATATTATGGATGATGAAACCAAAGGTCAGAGAGGTCAGTATCCTCCAGGTTTACAAAAAGTAAGAGGGCATGAATGGTAGAGCAAGCACTGGAGTGTATTTTACTGGGTAATAAAACCTGTCAACCTGATTGTGGCTGAAGGCTTGACTAACAGGACCTAGGAGAAGGCAGCAAGCGCACCAGGCACAGGGAAGGTAGAGTTAGACTCGGGGGACCTACGGGCTTCACCTGTGCCAGTGCCACTGAGCAGTGCCGTCTTCTGCTCCCACCAGAGTCAGCTTTTCTCTGAGGTCAGGTGCCTGCTCTAGAGTTTAGGGTTGGGGAGGGGCTCAAGGATCAAAGGCTTGGCCCCATGTCTGTCCCTTTCTCTGGTCAGGACAAGTGGAAGCGCCTATCCTTGGAGGGCAGTGCACGTCTGGAAATGTTTGAGAACATCAGCCTCATGACCTTGGACAGTCTGCAGAAATGCCTCTTTGGCTTTGACAGCAACTGTCAGGAGTGAGTCCCTGCCCCAGCCTTGGAACACGGGCCTAGTACCAAGGAAGTAGGTTGGGGATGGAGGACTGCCTCCAGGGAGTAGAGGAGACTGTCTGCAGGAGTTAGGTCAAAAGTGGCAGTGAAGGGCAGGGAAGGAACATGAGTGGTCCTTCCAAGGAGGCAGAACACTTTGCATAAAGGCAAGGAGCTGTAGACGGGCAGCAGGTGAAAGAGGCAGTTCAGAAGGAGGAATCTTCGACAGGACAGTTTTGTGGTAAAATAGCTCAAATGAAACAAGCTAAAAGGGAAATATAGTTTATCCCCTGGTTCCATTCCACCATGGTGGGGAATGACAGGTTCCCACCATGATGGCGCAGAAGTACAGTGAGACCCTGTCTGTGTCAGCAAGCTTCCGCCCCCTCCCCTTCTCATCCATGTGACCCCATCCAGTGGGAAGAAGCTGTCCATATTCAGTGCAAGTTTTACATGCTCATTTAATTCGATCTGGAGACAAAACACCATCTCTGACATACACAGAAATATCCTTTATTAATCTTTGGTGCAATATAGATTCTCAGAGTTAACCATTACAGAGCATTAGACAGCCCACACATCTTTTCCTCTTCTCTTCTATCCCCTCTCCTTTTTCTTGACAGCATCTCAGTCTGTAGTTAGTCTGGGATGGAACTCACTATGCAGATGAAATTGGACTTGAGCTTCTGATCCTCATGCATCCACCTCCTGTGTGTTGGGATCATAGCCAGGAGCCAGCATTTCCAGCTGGTGGCCAGATCTTAAAGATGTTGCCTAGCCAGAAGAGTGTGAGCTCCATCCTGAGCTTCCCAGGTCATAAGAGAAGGTTCTATACAGTGGGGAGTCCTAGTCACAGTGAGCTTAGGCACCCTAATCGATAGAGGAGCTTCATAGAGATACAAGGAACCAGGAGAGGAGGGTCTGAGCCTGGGCAGAGTCACAAGAAACCAAAGGAGAAGAGCAGGAGCAGATGCTGGGTGAACTAGAGGAGGAAATGATGTCCACTTATGCCCTGGATTCCTGAGTCAGGAGCTACTTGGAGAGAGCAGGAAACAGAATTTGTGCTTTGTGGATGCCCTTTTCAGGATGGACTCTGGTCCTTGGACTCTCTGGCTGGAGCTTCTCTGGGGTTTTATGTGTGCTAAGTTGCTTCCTCTCTCTGGCCTGACCTGCAGGTCTCCCAGTGAATACATTGCTGCCATCTTAGAGCTCAGCTCCCTCATCGTAAAAAGGTCCCAGAAGCTCCTCCTGTTTGTGGACTTCTTTTACTACCTCACTGCTGATGGGCGGCGCTTCCGCAAGGCCTGTGACCTGGTGCACAACTTCACAGATGCTGTCATCAAGGAGAGACGCTGCACCCTCAGTAGCCAGGGTGTTGATGAATTCGTGAAGACCAAGGCTAAGTCCAAGACTTTGGATTTCATCGATGTGCTCTTGATGGCCAAGGTGGGCTTATGTGAGATCTGGGTTACAGGAACTTTAATGTTCAGTATATAGATTGTATATAGATTGAAGAGGCTGGACTTGACCAGGAGGGTACTGGAGAGTTACAAATGGTGCTTATGAGAACTAGGCACAGGACAGAGATACATGTTAGAGGGGACTCTTTTGAAGGCTGCATTAAAAGACTAAACAGTGGGCAGGACACCAAGGAAGAAATGGAGGCAGGCTCTGGAGAGGACAGAGGAGGTGTCTTGTGTATACTGTGGGTATCAGAACCTGTCTCATACTACTTCAGACATGGAATGAGTTGAGGGTCCTGTTTTGTCTTCAGGACGAACATGGAAAGGAGCTGTCAGATGAGGACATCCGGGCAGAGGCTGACACCTTCATGTTTGGAGGTGAGGGTCCCTGTGTGAGACTCCAGAGGTAGAGGTCTATCAATCCCATGTAGGTATTGTGGGGAACCTAGAACCCTTCCGTTCTTTCCATCTATCCATCCCTTCCCCATCCTCTGGGGACCTCACTCTCTGGGTACTTTACTCCATTGTGCTGAAACAGTCCAGAGATCCAAGCTTGCCCTTCTGTCTACCCTGCAGGCCATGACACCACGGCCAGTGCACTCTCCTGGATCCTGTACAACCTGGCGAGGCACCCGGAATACCAGGAGCGCTGCCGGCAGGAGGTGCGGGAGCTGCTGAGGGACCGAGAGCCTGAGGAGATTGAATGGTGAGCTCAGGTCCATGTGGTCTCTGTTGCTCTTGTAGCTGTTGGTCACCATGCATGGTGCCACTTCTGAGATTTTGATACAGGGTCTGTCTGTGCATCCAAGACTGACTTACAGTATCCTAACACCTTGTGTTTAGGGATTCCATTCCCAGTTTGGACATGTCTTCATTTAGTTAATTGCATCACACACAGCGTGGTAGGTTTCATTATAGCCCTTTTCAAACCCAATTTGTTTTTCTTGAGTCCCTTCCTCTTGTCTTGTGAATTCCCTTTGGCTGTTATACCATTCTTCCGTTTGTAGTTCATGGACACCTCTTTTTCAATCCTTGAGAAATCCCATGCTGTATCTTGGTCTGCTTTTCAGTAACATTTTGCTCATTGAAAATACCAAGAAAAAAAAAAGGATTTTCTATATTCTTACCATAAAGAAATGACAAATCTTTGGGACAATGGACTTGCTCATTAACTTATAGTTTTAGTGTTTCTGATGCATTGAGAGACTCTACCCTGTATTTGGAGGGGCTGATTCTTGTTTTGTTTTGTTTTATTTTTAGATAGGGTTACACTGTGTAACCCTGGCTGGCCTGGAACTCACTGTGTGGATCAGGCTGGTCTCAAACTCACAGAGATTTGCCTGCCTCTTGTCTCCCAAGTGCCGCGTTTAAAAGGTGTGGGCCATCATGATGGGCAAGCATTTGATTGGTTGGTTGGTTGATTGATTGAGACCGTTGTTTGTTGAGGTAAGACAGCCCCCAGCTTACCCTGTAGCTGAGGCTGACTTTGACCTCTGGTCCTCCTGCCTCCTCTTCTCCAGTCCTGGGATCCTTTGCCTGGCTGCACTGAATTCTTTTGGTTGGCTTGTTGCTAGTTTTCTTACCTAGTAGGTCTTCCTCCAAACCACCTACCCATTTCCCAGCAGCGTGTGGACTGTCTCCTTGTGCCTACCTCAGCTCTGTAGTCCACAGGTTCCCTTAGTAACCTTAGTTTTTAAAAACTTACTACAGTTTGTTTTTTGTTTTTTGTTTTTTGAGACAGGGTTTCTCTGCATAGTTTTGGTGCCTGTCCTAGATCTCGCTCTGTAGATCAGGCTGGCCTCAAACTCACAGAGATCCACCAGGCTCTGCCTCCTGAGTGCTGGGATTAAAGGCATGCACCACCATCGCCTGGCAAAAGCTTGCTACAGTTTTATAATAGGTTTCAGTGACTGGTAGGTTGGTTCTATCTTTACTTTTAAATTGACTTGTTTCTGCATGAACTTTAGCTCTTCTAACTGGAATAAAGTTGTTGAGTGAGGATGTAGTTAGTGGTGGACCTATCATGCAAGGCTCTGTGAAATCTAGTCCTCAGAAAGGATTTTCAGGTTCTTAAATACAGGTTCTCATTCTCTCCTCTCTCTCTCTCTCTCTCTCTCTCTCTCTCTCTCTCTCTCTCTCCACTCATGCAAGCAACTCTAACTTCATCAGGTCACAAACAGAAAAGGTGTCAAAGTAGAAGGGAGATTGGTTAGGAGGTCAAAGGGCGTTCAGCAAGGGAGGGAGGGGGCTGAGAGAGTACTAGAGGGTGAGTATGATCAATATACATTACATACTTGTCTGAAAATATAAAAATGCATTTTAAGAACACAAAAACTAAAGATTTATTGGATAGTACTGAAAATTAATATAGAAAGGACTATCTGGGTGGCGGTGATGGCATATGACTTTAATCCCACCATTTGGGAGGCAAAGGCAGGCAGATCTCTGAGTTCAAGGCTAGTCTGGTCTATAGAGCAAATTCCAAGACAGTTAGGGCTACACCTAGAAACCCTGTCTTGAAAAACTAAGAGAGAGAGAGAGAGAGAGAGAGAGAGAGAGAGAGAGAGAGAGAGGGGAACGGACACCTGTATAGTGATGGATCATTTCTCCCATCACCACTCTCCTAGAATTATTCAGTTAAATAATCTTATAGGCCTTTAAGGATCTTTATTTCTGCTTCTGTTATTTCATTATATAATTTCTTTCTGATGCAAGGTCTCCTGTAGCTCAGATTGTCCATTTATTTATTCCTGATCTTTCATCCTCCATTTTCTTGAGTATCACATCCAGGTCATGGTATAAAAATTTTAAAGCTTTTGCATTGCAAATTTATTAAATGGTTTAAGGATCGATTTGGAAGGGTGTACCTTAATTAGAAATATTTCAGGTTTTTTTTCCTGGTGTTTTGTGATGGGGGGGGGCACTAATCTATGATCCAGAGCTGTAGATCAAAGATCTTAGTTGACCCCTGTGACCTCAAAACTTGGGAAGTAGAATGGGAGGTATCAGGAGTTCAAGGTTGTTCTTAGTAGCTAGAGGCAAACTTCTTTGCTTCATCTGGAATACAGTTTGTTACAGAACTAAGGTTGAGAGGGAAGTGGTTAGAATCCAACCTCATGCCACTGAGGCTGAGCAGGGCTGTTTTCGCTCCTGGATAATTGTGTGGTGGTTCCCTAGGGATGACCTGGCTCAGCTGCCCTTCCTGACCATGTGCATCAAGGAGAGTCTGCGGCTGCATCCTCCGGCCCCAGACCTTCTTCGCCGCTGCACCCAGGACATTGTGCTACCCGATGGCAAGGTCATCCCCAAAGGTGCCTCAGAGTCATGGGTGAGGGGAGGTGCAGAGGGGAGGCCCCTGAGTATGGTGGTGGTCCCCAGGGGCAGCTCAGATATGATACTGACTGGATGTTCGTGCCCAACAGGGAGCATCTGTATCATCAGCGTCTTTGGTATTCATCACAATCCTTCAGTCTGGTCAGACCCTGAGGTGGGGGCTCCTCCTGGCATTTCTGGTTCCTGGGGAGGGGTTCGGCCTTAACTTGGAAACAAGAAGCTGTCACTCCTCTCCATGTTTGCCTTTTCTGGGGCTGGCTGGTTGTGTTCAGAGACACAACCTAGAAGCCTAATTTTAATTTTGCCTTTCCCCCAGGTCTACGACCCCTTCCGCTTTGACCCAGAAAACCCTCAGAAGAGGTCACCTCTGGCTTTTATTCCCTTCTCCGCTGGGCCAAGGTGAGGCCAGAGGGTTTATGGTAATGGGCTGTCAGTGGGAATAGGGGAGCAGGGATGGTTGTGTTCTTTACAACCTTGGCTCGGGGTATGTGTAAAAGTCTGCAGAGTCTGGGGTTGGAAGGTGAGGGGCTGACCAATTGCGCGGGAACCGGGTCAGATTGGATTCCAAGGTGCCTGGCTGGGTTCCATCTCCTCACCCCGCCCTCCCGCAGGAACTGCATAGGACAGACTTTCGCCATGAGCGAGATGAAGGTGGCGCTGGCGCTCACACTGCTGCGCTTCCGCGTCCTGCCGGACCACAAGGAGCCGCGTCGGAAGCCGGAGGTGATCCTGCGCGCAGAGGGCGGGCTGTGGCTGCGGGTGGAGCCGCTGAGCACCGGTGCACAGTGACCCTCCAACATCTGGCCTGGGACCACCCCCACCCACCCGCCTACCGAACGAACTCTGTGGATCCTAGAATAAGCCGAGCCCCATTGTTCGCCAGCAGGGGGCGCAGGAGGCCAACAGAACCAGCTGTGATCTGGGCGGGATGAGGCGGGGCTGCTGTTTTTGAGCCTAAGAACCCTACTGTTTGCTAATTAGCCATGCAAGGCTTCCATGCTGATGACAATTCTTTTCCTGCTCAAGCTTGGACTTCATCCTGTAAGAGCTTCTGAGCTTTCTGAGGGAGAGTAAGAGAGGGAGCAGAGTTTCGGGCCGGCTTGAGACTCCTAGGCATTGAAGCAAAGCCTTAATCACATTGTTTCCATTTTCTTCTACTTCATCCTGCTCCTCATCTGTTTCATTATATTTAAAGGGATCCTCCAGTTTTTGTCTTCTTAGTGACGCACTTACAGGAGTGGGCTGCTACACTACACCTAGAGGGATATTTATAAAGTTTGAGTAAAACGATTTTTTCAGAAAAGGGAAATCCTGGCGCCCTTGAGAAGCACGTTAAATGGCATTCAAGGCTTGTGATGCCTAAGATCACTAAGGCAGCTTAAAATGTATGAAATCACTCTTCCGGATCCTTCGTTTTACTTTTGTCCTGGGCGATGTTCATTGAGAATCCCACTGACTTTACAAGAATCTTATAAGTTTCCTTTCTGATAGCACTTTTGGGCTTTGATTCCTCCTCCCCCTCATCATGAGTCCATTACAACTGTCAGTTGGGCATGGGTACCTGAAATTCCAGCACTTAGGAGTGTGAGACAGAGGATCATGAGTTGGAGAATATCTTGGAATACATAGAAAGTTTGAGACCAGCCTGGGCGACATAATAAAACTGTGTCTCCAAAAATAAAAATTAAACCCATTAAAATTTTGAGTTTCACATTTTCCTGACTTGAGAAGTAGATTCAGGGGTTTGCAGCTCAGCAGGAGGGAGGCAGGTGAGGGGAGACCAGGCTGGGGCCAGTGAGGCCAGGAGCCTGATGTGGGATCTGGGTCCAGCATAGGTATAGGGGAGCGTGCAATGACTGGACCAGGACCAAGCCCTGAAAGAGTGCAGACAGGCTGCTGGATTGCTGGTCCAGAAGGCTGTTGTACATTCAGATGGCAGTCAACCTGACCATCCCTGGCCTCATGCTGGCCTCTGCAAGGACAACCTGCCCATCGGCTCCGTCACTCCCAACCAGGCAGACAGGGAGTGCTTCACCACCCGCTGCCTGTTGGCCTCAGTGCCTGACCCTCAGGTCTCCATCCTCAACCTGTGAAGCAAGGCTATCAGGCCTATTACCCTCAAGGTAATTCCAGACAGAATACTCAGCATTGTGAGACTTACATGGACACCTCATCCTCTCTGAGTGCCTCACCACACATCTTGGTGCTGGTTCGGGGGTGGGGGTGGGTGGGTGCAAGGGGGGGGGTGTGGGGAAGGGGAGGGCTGTGCATCGGCTCTGACTGTTTTGATGGCGAGGTAGACCGAGGGCTGTCCAGCAGTAGTACTGAGACACATGGCAGCACCGTGACTTCCAACCAGACAACCTTCCAGTCTAGATCCTGGCCTACCTCTACCTTGGCTGTGTTGAGGACCCTACCAATCTAGATGGCACTGTCATCAAATATGTCCTCAACGTTGTACCCGACCTACCCAATGCTTTGGATGGAGCACATTGGCAAGTTTACTTGCATCAGATTTGCTGGAGTCAGAACCTTTCCCTGTTCTTCCTGCAGCCCCACTGACCTCACTGATGAAGTGGCTCTATGAAGTGTGGTGTTTTGATACCTGTCAGGTACCAGCTGCTCAGTGACTGTCACTGTAGCCTATCTGGTGCAAAAGATGAACCTGTCTCTCTTGCTAGTAAGAGGAAAAAGTCCAACATTGCATCCACCTTCAGCTTCATGGGGCAGCTGCTGGACTTTGAGCAGACACTGGAACTCAGCAGCCATGCACAGCCAAGCACCCAGTGAACAGCTCTACTTCTCCACACTCACCAGCCACAACCTGTTTCTGATCAACACCTTTGAGTTCACATGAAGCCTGATGTACCAGTGGGTTCAGCACCAGGGTCTCTGAGGCCTCCACAGGGCCTGGTATGTGCAGAGGCATGGGGGTGGTCCCTAGCCTGTTGCCTGCCCCCAAGAACCCACAGATGTCACTTCTGTCCAGAGAACCAGGCTAAGCAGTGGCTGAGTTCCCTCGCCGGACTTTGGGCCAGGACCACAGTGCCCCGCAGTGCCTGAGTGAAGCTTGTGTGGTGGGGTACAGCTTTGCATTTCCAGTGCCTTCCCTCACCCTCACTGGCTTTGGTTTAGATACTACTCCTGCCCCCTTGTCCTGATTTCCACACGCCCTGGTCTACGCTGCCCACGCCTTCTATCTGCAGGCAACTTACACTCCTTGCACCCGCAGGGCTGTGGCAGGTGGGGCAAGGACAGGCCAGTGGAGGGAGTGTGAGACTCTGCCTGCCACTCTAGCACCCACAGCACAAAGCCTGGGGTTCCATAACGCTCCTCCATTTTATTCCTTCTCCGGTCTCAGTTCTCACCAGGCACCACCAGGTCTGGGATGGGAAAGGGGAATGCTTGGGTCCCTAATGGAGCTGTCGTTGGCAGTGGGCAGGGAAAGAGGCCATGGAAATTGTCTTCTGGTGGAAGCTCCACCAGACACCTTGACACCCACATACCCAAAGAGCCTGGGATGTTCTGGTGGAAGCTCCACCTCAACTCCCCTCCCTCATCTTTCTCTCCCCAAACCCCGCCCTGTCTCAAGCCCACCAAACACAGCTCCTCCCCCAGAGATGCTCAAGACCATGCCCACAGGGTATTTAAACTGCACCCCAGAAAATAGACAAGTGGTTTTTCAGTCTCTTTTCCCTGCCTTCTCTCTGGGGGCTGGAACATCACCCTGGACCATTTTACCCATTAAACTGGGGCTTTTTCTTAATTCGTTTGATTTGGTCTGATTTGGATTGCTGCATTGGCCTATTAAAGTGCAGGAACTTTTCAAATTGTGCTCACATCTCACCTCACAGGGATGGTTTGGTGTCCAGGGATTCTTTAGAATAGCAGAATAAAACCTTAGTATAGTTGAGACAAAAACAAAACAAACAAACAAACAAATGAAAACCCCAAACAAACAAACAAACAAAAAACATGCTGTATATTCTCTCTCTCTCTCTCTCTCTCTCTCTCTCTCTCTCATTAAAAACAAACAAACAAACAAACAAAAACCGGAAAGACATACTGAGTATAAAAAGTGTACACCAGAGTGTATGCCAGTTTTGCTTTATGATTTTATGAAGGAAAATTAGCAATTCTACACACACACACACACACACACACACACACACACACACATCTGGAGCCAGCAATAGGAATTTGTTTATATTGTAAATAAACATTATTCTTGTTTAAAAAAGAAATGGATTCAGAGGAAGAGTTTTGAAAAAGATTTGCTTATGGCAGGGCAGTGGTGGTGCACACCTTTAATCTCAGCACTTGGGAGGCAGAGGTAGGCGGATCTCTGTGAGTTTGAGGTCAGCCTGGTCTACAGAGTGAGTTCCAGGAAAGGCACAAAGCTACACAGACACAGACACACAGACACAGACACAGACACACACAGACACACAGACACAGACACACAGATACACACACACACACAGACACACACACAGACACACAGACAGACACACACACACACACACACACACACACACACACACACACACACACAAAGATTTGCCTGTTTGGTGCTTATGTGTGCATGTGTCTAGAAGTCAGAGGACAACTTGAAGGACCTCTGTGGGTTCCTGGGATTGAACTCAGGTCATCAGGCTTTGTAGCAGGTGCTTTTACTTGCTGAGACATCTCTCCAACCCCTCACGTTCAACTTATCTCTAGATTTTTGTTCTCATTTACAGTGCCTTTGTAATTTTGTTTCTTTAAGTTGGAATGCAGAACCTTGCAGAGTCTAATCAGTGCTTCCCCACTGAGCTAGTCCCTCAGGTGACTCTAATTTCTTACTGTCTTTTCATGTTATTTATTCACTGAAAGATTGGAAAATCATTCAGGTTTCATGGTGGCTGTAAAACAGCTAGGATTTAACACAAATGACTTAGCTCATTGTAGTGGTATTTGCTCCATCCATGATCTTGGGCTATATGGCCCAAAGGAGGCGATGCTTCTTGGCGTTGTATTGACATCTTAAAAGGAAAGGGAGAAGGGTCATGAGGTCCCTGCTCCCTGCTCCCTGCTTCGTCCTTCCTGGTGTGATCAACCTGTCAAGTGGATTTGCTCCTGATCAGATCAGAGGACGACTTCAGCTGTCTAATCGGTTCTGTATTCATGAGTATATTTCCTCAATTTATATCCTAATAAACCCCCTAATACTCCTTAAGCAGACTCCCATGGATTTCTCGCATTATCTAGTGCCCAACCACGTGGATCTGAGCCCCTTGTGCATTTACTGGGGCTACTCACGTGACCAAATCCTAACGCCCACAGGTGGCTGCTGGTGAGTTTCTCTGCACTGCAGAGCCCACACACACAGCCCAAACCCCGAAGGAGCTGCCTGACCCCCGCTCAGGTGACTGCCGGCATGCAGCGGCCGTGTGGGGAGCCTGTAGCCCAGGCGGCTCATGCAGCCGCGGTTTCTGTAACCACTGCCAGAAGCATTGCGCATTCAGTGGCGCATAGAGCACCATGTCAGAGAGAAAGGTGCTTGCGCTAGGTACCTTTCTAGTTCTGAGCTTGTAGTGGCTGGGTCGGGTCCCAGCCTCCAAGAGACGGCCAGCAGACCGTTCCTCTACTTTTAAAACTGCTCAGTGTAGCTGCTGCAAATTCCATCTTTTGAAACTCCTGCTGCCGCTGCCGCCATCGCCATTCCGTGCACAGCCGCTGCCACTGTTGGGTGTATTACCTCATTTGTTGTGATCCCGACAGCTCTGCCCAGTACTCATGGGTAGGGGTTGCCTGGGTTAGTGTTTGATTCTCAGGAGCCCATTCAGGGAGCTGAGTCAGCTCGCACCAGACCTGTTTTGGCAGGACACCTGCGACACCTACTGGCAAAACATTGATACTTCATCCAAAAATCATCCAACGAACCAGTTATTTGCTCAACCTGGTCAATTACATCTGGAACAGCTGGACACTTAGGACAATCTCTTGAGGATCTTATTTGAGGTAAATTACTTGATAACTTTACACCTTAAACTGATATAAATAAATTAATAAATACATAAATACATAAAAAATTTTGTTTACAAATTTTGAGTCTCTCTCACATAACAGCTGATAATATAATCATTCAGGAATTTAAAAACTTCTTTGTTTATACTATGGAAGAAATTTTACAAGACATACACGACCTTCCTGGGACATATACAATTGTCGCCATAATGGTGACTAGCATAGTAATTCATATCATATCGTTCTCATATCACAAGAGCTGCCTGGTGTGGGACAGAAGAAAGCCAGTAATCTAGGGACCATTGTTGTCAAGATTCTATTTCTCTCCATGCTTATTCTTGATTTCTTAGAATCCTTTCTCACATGTCATATCATCTTAAGATTCAAACTTTCCATTTTGATATTAATAGTGTTCAAGTTTTCAGCAGTGAAAAATAAATCTTTCCGATAGCAATCTCTGAAGTCTCCAGAAGGAAGATGGAGCCCCACAACAATGACTCTACCCAATCTATAATGATGCCATTGAACCAAGAAACACTACTCAATGATCAACTTTGGACTGCAAACTCTTCAGGACAGTTCCAAGATGAGACGGTCCATCATATTACATTTCTAGTCAGAACCTCAGATAACCTTACCCATTACTCTGAGACTGGCTACAAACATTATAACTAGTCCTATTGAGACTTAACCATTTGGCTTTCTTGCAGGACTCCACAGAGATACTATTGCCCCCTAAACAGCAGGAAACAATTTTAAGAAAACAATGCCCCCTCTCCCAAAAGTTTTCATTTTCTCAGGGTTATGGATAAGTTGTTATAGGGTATGTGGGGAGGGAGGACAATAAAACTTAGACTCAGGATTCTTTTTTGGAAAAGAAGAAAGGAGAATGGATAGGTATAGTACACTAAGGTAGATTATTGTATCTACTAGTAAACTAATTTAGCAAACTATCAGCCTTAGATAATTTGCACTGATATGGATTCTTATATGTTGATACAAATATAAACTATTTTTCTACCCCTATTTAAGATAATTTGTATATTGATACAAATTCAAAACAATAATTGTCATATTGCATACATGTTCATATATTTCATATATTGATACAAATGTAAAATTATATTTGTCATACTGTATGTATGTCTTACCTCTGTTTAGGATGTTTTGTATATTGATACATGTTTAGGCTATTGTTATCATATTGCACTATACATTTCTACTTCTGTTTAAGATATTTTGTATATTGTCACAATTTTGAGGTCATTGTGCTTATATTGTACATCTGTTTACAGATTGCTTACCCTGTTAATGTGAATCCTTAGTCCTTAGATTATTTTGGTAGAGAAGACTTACAGATTAATAGTCACCCATGAGTGTCATATCCATAGTTAGTTAGGTTTTCCAGAGTTACAGAAACTTATGTCAGATGGATAGGTAATCTTCAAACACTTCATAGACCTAGAGAATATGGCATTTAAATGTTTTGATAACTTAGAATTCTGTTGACATGAGACATGATTGCTCCTGACAGCACCAATCTGATTCCGAGAGAATGTTGGTCTTCTAAGACACTCCATTTGGAAGTTTGTCTTCTTGGTACAAAATGGCCTGCTAGGCAAAGAACTGCCTCGACTGCTGATGTATGCGCTGAGATCCTGAATGGAGATTGGCTCATCTGCAACCTCCCACTTTCCATCTGCCTGGCTGCTGGATCACTCAGCGCAACACTGGCGGCTTCGATTTGTGAGGTTTCCCGTTAACAGCCAATGTAAATGGTTCCCTGGACCTGTGGGAACAACTGTCGATCATCCAGCATCCTTCTGGTGTCTTTGGGACTAAGGGTACCCCTGTCCACGATCTTTATCAGCTACTGTCAGCCCCCACCTCTGGCTATACCCTCAGCCATTCCCCATGTCTGTGGTCTGAGATGTTGTTCTTGTTCATTTCTTGTCTGTCAGACCCTTGTCCTCAGGCTACATTGCCCCAGCCCTTACTCCTTTGCTCCACCGAGCACTGACTGACTTGTGCCACTCATCAGTCTTCACTTGATCTCAAGGATGCCTGGGATATTTTAGCCACTGGATCTTGTTTATTTTATTTTATTTTATTTTATTTTATTTTATTTTATTTTATTTTATTTTATTTCTCACTGCTGCAGCCATGGGGAACAAGGATTCCAATCTCATTAGCCCCACATCTCCTCTGGGATGCCTTTGGAAAACCCTCAAACCTCTCAGCTTAATGCCTTACTTAAAGACTTCTAAGACTATCTGCCTCTGCACTAAAAAATGGCCCAAGTATCCCTTAGATAACAATAAAAAATTGCCACCTAATGGCTCATTGGACCCCGATATTTTACGGGAATTATCTAACTTCTGTCAGCAAACAGGCAAATAGAAAGAGTTACCTTATATCCAAGCCTTTTTCTATCTCAGCTCCAAACCCTCTCTCCTTGATTCCTATTCACCTGCCCACATGCTCCTAGCTGTGCAACCTGCTTTAGAAAGAGCTAATGAACCCCCTTTCCGACCTCCTGCTCCTTCTCCTCCAGGGACTGCTTCTTTGGCTCCTCCAGCTCCTTCCTCCTCTCAGCCTCTTCTTCCTCTCCAATATTGGGCCACTCCAACAGCTCGACTTTGGCTCCTACCTTTATTCCTCCTGCACACGTTCTCAAGCTGCTAAGGAACTCCACCCCAGTCAGGCCAACCCGACAGCCATTCTCCCTTTGCAAGAGGTATCAGGATGGATAGACTAGTTAACATATATGTCCTTTTCTCACTGGCAGAACTTTCTCAGAGAAAAAACTGGGTTCTTATATGTCTAATTCTACTTCCTTTATTAAACAATTCCAATATATTACTCAATCCTATCGTTTCACCTTTCATGATATATACATGATCCTTGCTAATAGCCTGCTTCCTGAGGAGCTCAGATGGGTTTGGGAACAGGCTAGAATACATGCAGATGAGGTCCACCAGACTAATGCAGCCCATCCTCCCAGAGCAGAAGCAGTTTCCGATCAGGACCCATGATGGGATTATAATACCCCAGGTGACTCTCTAGCTGGGGATTGCTTTACGACCTGCCTCCTAGCAGGTCTTTGTAAGTCTGCCCTCAAACCAGTAAACTATGAAAAGCTAAAGAACGTAAGTCAGGATAAGGAAGAGAATCTGTCTCTATTTCTAAAACGACTTACAAAGGCTGTCTTAGAGTATACTAATCTAGATCCTGAGAGCCCAGAGGACAGACCTCTCCTTATGACCCATTTCCTCTCTCAGAGCTTCCCTGACATTAGGGCCAAACTTAAGCATCTGGAGAGAGGGCCTCTGACCCCACATGCAGAAGTCTTAGTGCTGACTTTTAAGGTGTACCATGGGAGAGATGAGAAATCCTGTAAACAAGACTGCCAAATGCTGGCACAGACTATCTGACCAGCTGCCTGAAGGCCCCCAGGTCCCTGTTTTAAATGTGGTTGAGAAGGCCATTGGGCTTGTACGTGGGCTCTGTCCCACATGGGCCACCTGGGCCTTGTCCAAAGTGCCACCAACAGGGACACTGGTCAATTCACTGACCTCGTGCACCTCATGACATGGGGACATCAAAGGCAGACCACCCTCCAGCCGATCTTGGCAATGGATGATTGAAATGCCCATGTTCTGACCCAACAACAGTCATCTCCCACGGGGAACCTGGGGTAGCCATTACAGTATCAGTGTGATCCATTTCCTTCCTTTTGGACACTGTGGCCACTTACTCAGTCCTGAGGGAGTTTTGGGGTCCCACCTCTCCTCTTCATCTCTCTATTGTCATGGTAAGGGAGGGTAGTCCTTACCTACCTCATCAGACCCCACCACTTAATTGTATTTTCAGAGGTATCCCACTTACCCACATATTTTTGGCCATGCCAACCTGCCCTGTGCCCCTAATGGAAAGAGATTTTATTTTAACTAAGGTAGGAGCTTCTGTTTCATTTGCTCCCCCCATTCACCTGATCTCAGACTTACCAGCAGCTCCTCTCCTCCTCCTTCTAGCTACCCAGCCCACTAGCTCTAACATGTCATTTCCCTTGCCAGCCTCTCAGGTGGACCCCCAAGTCTGGGACTCTCAAAACCCTTCTGTTGCTAGGCACCATTCCCCTATTGTTATCTAGTTGCAGGACCCTCCCTGGTACATCACCCAAGCTCAGTACCCTCTCTCACTCCAGAGGCATAGGGGACTTAAGTCTATCATCTCTGACCTTCTCAGAACAAAGCAACTTCACCCAG
Source organism: Peromyscus attwateri (assembly GCA_902168425.1). Classification (NCBI taxonomy): domain Eukaryota; kingdom Metazoa; phylum Chordata; class Mammalia; order Rodentia; family Cricetidae; genus Peromyscus; species Peromyscus attwateri. Next base: position 52,467 of record CABHPP010127445.1, on the reverse strand, counting down.
TGTCTTCTCCTGTTAACACCCCTATTCTTGGAGTTAAGAAGTCTAATGAAACCTACTGCCTGGTTTAAGACCTCCAGCTCATTAATTCTGCAGTGGTCCCCTTCCATCCTGTGGTGCCTAACCCTCACACACTTCTTCCCACTATCCCCTCAGGAACCTCTCACTTCTCAGTTCTAGATCTCAAGGATGCTTTCTTTTCTATTCCTCTCAGTCCTCAGTCTCAAAATATCTTTGCCTTCACCTGGACTGACCCTGACACTCACCTGTCTATGCAGCTGACCTGGACTGTTTTGCCACAGGGATTCAGGGACAGCTCACACCTATTTGGTCAGGCCCTAGCCTCTGACTTGCTCTCTTTGTCCCTCCCTGGCTCTAAACTCATACAGTGTGTAGATGACATTCTACTCTGTAGCTCATCATTACAAGTTAGCCAAACTAATACCTCTGCTCTCCTAAATTTCATATCCAGGGTCTCGCCTTCCAAAGTCCAGCTGTCTACTCCTCAGGTCACCTATTTGGGTCTAACCATTACCCCAACCCACAAGGCTATTACCGTAGATAGAAAGCGTCTAATACAGTCTCTTGTAGTCCCCTCTACTAAACAGGAGATTCTGTCCTTTCTGGGAATAGCTGGCTTCTTACAGTCCTGGGTTCCATCTTTTTCTCTCCTTTCTTGTCCCTTATGCGAGGCAGCTCTGGGCTCCCCACATGAACCCCTCCTTCACCCTGTTACTAAACCATTCCAGAAGCTCCAACAGGCTCTCTTCCAGGCCCCAGCACTTCACCTCCCAGACATAATTTGTCCCTTCTCCCTTTATGTAACAGAAAGAGAGGGATATGCCCTTGGAGCCCTAGGGCACCAGCTGGGACCCTCCTTTGCACCTATAGCATATCTGTCAAAGAAACTAGACCTCACCACTCAGGGCTAGGCACCTTGCATATGTACTTTAGCAGCTGCTGATCTCCTTATTCATGAATCAAAGAAACTAACCTTTGAGTCACCCACCACTGTCTTCTCCCCCAACAGCCTGTCCCATCTCTTAACTTATAAAGTGCAGATGTAACCAACCGTTTTATTAAATAAAAAACACAGAACCAATGCAAGGAAGAAAGCCAAGAGGTCAGAGCTAAGAGCGGTGGTCCTACCTCTCCGAACCAGAGCTACTTCCTGTGTTAAAGTCCTTATATAGAATTTCTGTTCTGCCTTCTCATTGGTTGTAAACCCAACCACATGACCGCCTCATCACGGCCTGTCTGTATAGACCTCCAGGTGTTCCATGGTTGGTATTGAGATTAAAGGCATGTGTATCCAATGCTGGCTGTATCCCTGAACACACAGAGACTTACCTAGCTCTGTCTACCAAGTGCTATGATCACAAGCGTACACCACCACCGCCCTGCTTTCCTGTGGCTTGCTAATAGCTCTAACCCCCAGGCAATTTTATTTATTAACATACAAATAACATTTAAGTACAAAAGAAAATATCACCATAATAAAGGCTTACAAACTTTACCTCCTTCTCCAGTTCTTTCTCTCTAAGTGTCATTACTGGAAGATGCAACACTTACTTTCCAGACTTGCCCACCCCTTAATATTTCAAGCCTCCTTCCTCAACCTAATGCTGACTATTCTCCATCTCATTCCTGCACTGAAACCCTAGAGGAACTGTTGCCCCACCCTTCACACATACAGGAGGGCACATTGCCTCAGGCCATTTATACCTGGTACACAGATGGCAGCTCCTTTTTACATGAGGGGACCCGTAAAGCAGGCCACAGTGTCAGACACTGGGGTGGTAGAAGCACAGGCATTACCCGCACACATTACTAACCAACAGGCTGAGCTGATCGCTCTCACCCGTGCCTTCCAATTGGCACAGGGGCAATCCCTAAATGTTTATACAGACTCCAAATATGCTTTTCATATCCTCCTGTCCCATGCTGCTATCTGGAAAGAGTGCAGGCTTCTTACAGCAAAAGGGGAATCCATATCTAACTCAGGCCAAATAATGGCCATGATAAAAGCCTCCCGTCTCCCCAATGCTATTGGAATTATTCACTGCTGGTCTCATCAGACCGACAGCTCCACCATCTCTAAGGGAAATAATCTGGCCCACCAGGCACCTAGGACAGCAGCCCTCCAGGGCCCAGACTTCCTCCACCCACCACAGGGATTCATACAGTACAACCCACATCCTCATAGTCAGCCCCTGACACTAGGCAAATTCTGTCCTATCTACATCAGCTCTTTTACCAAAATAGTCAGGCCCTGTCTCAGTTCATCAAAGCCCACCTACAGCCCACATCTGAGGACTTACAGTTCTTAAGAACTGTTACTGCCTCTTGTAAAATTTGCCAAAAGACAGATCCCAATTCAGATATCGAAGCCAACTTTTTCCAACCCACCAGGCCAGGGGGTCCCTCCTGGGGACTGACTGGCAGCTCGATTTTACTCATATGCTCACTGTCAGGCAAATTAAATATCTTCTTGTGATCATGGACTTTTTTTCAAGCTTGGTGGAGGCATTTCTGGGTTCTAATAAGCAGGCTTAGACAGTCACTGACCTCCTCCTCTGGGAAATCATTTCCCGATTTGGGATCCCTTATTCTCTTCAGTCTGATGATGGCCCAGAGTTCACCTCCCAGATTTCTCGGACCCTATCTAAAGTTCTTAACATACCTTGGCATTTCCATATATCTTACCATCCTCAGTCCTCAGGGAAGGTAGAACGTACCAACCACTCTTTAAAAAAATTCTTATTAAGATGTCACAGGAACTTCACCTTGACTGGGTAAAATTATTGCCTCTGGCTCTTTTCAGGCTCCGGGCCCTTCCCAAGCAACCCCTTTCAATTGTGCCATTCAAACCCATGTATGGGAGGCTGGCTCTAACTCCAGTCCTCCTATCCAAAACTTCACCCCTCCCTGACCATCTGCTCACCCCCCTACTCTATCACCTCCATTCTCTCCTATGGAATTTTACTGACCATTCCTTATTCCAGCCATATGACAACCCCTGCCCACCCCCAATCTATATTGGGGATCAGGTCCTTCTTTCCCCTCCAGACCAGTGCCCCTCACCCCTTTCCCGTAAATGTCAGAGACCCTTCAAGGTAGTTCTTGTAACCCCCACAGCTGCTAGGCTCAAGGGCTTTCCCCACTGGATTCATCTGTCTCACCTGAAGCCTTTTACCCCAACCCCAACCCAAGGGAATTCCTCCTCATACACAATGATGAAAACAGGGCCCTGCTCTCTTGAGTTCCAGAGGACACCAGGATCAACTGCCTTGTCTCCAATTCCAGAAGAATGAGGTTTCGTCCCACAACTGTACTCAATCCATATGTTGGGTTTGGGACCCCATAGGTTGTTTCTTCCTGATTCCCCATCCAAGTTCTCCTGTCTCTACCGACCACATTCTGCTTCATCAGTTTCCCTCTGTGTCTCTAATAACAGATTCACATTTCTAATTAACTACACAGCTGTTACAGGACCACCATTAGCTGTAGAGTCGCAGGCGCAAGAACCATCAAATACACCCAGGCGGTAAGAAACAGAGGTATTCACACCCCTAGACTCAAAAGGGTCTGGACTCTGCAAAAAACAGGCTTTAATATAACAATTCATTTCTCTTAAATGCCCTCAGCACGTAATCACCTGTGTCTCCTGATGCTGAAATAATAAAAGGAAACAGGTACCTTAAGGTTTGTCTCAGAAGAAGATAAAAAGCCTAATTGATAACAAAAAAACAAAGCATGTTCCAGATTTCTCTCCCTCTCCCTCTCTCTCTCTCTCTCGCTCTCTTTTGCTAACACTAACCAATAGAATTCTGATAGCAGAGTACTAAACACTATAATATCATGGCTACCAGTTCAAGATTTTAAATTCCCTTTGGTTTCTTCTTAATATGCTTAAAATTTGTCTCCTTTGTAAACTTAAAAATTCTTCCGAGCTCCAGAGCCAGCTTGGACCCACCCAGACAGACCCGTCAGATCCACTTCAGATAAGTGTCATTCCAACCTTCCTGGTCCTGGGACCCCCTCCCTCACCCTGGGACCCCTTGGGGACCCCTCACCCCTCATTTCATCTGCCCTCTCCCCACGAGGTAAAGTTTTTTTTTCTAAACTTCGTCTTCTGCTTTGCCAGCACCTTGTCAGATCCAAACAGTCAGATCCAAGCTTCAATGGACGATTCAACAGGGCTAAAAGCAGCGGCGAAGACAATACAGTTACCTCAAAATGCCTGGCTACCTCAAGAAAAGCCCCTTTTTCTAACCCCCAAAATTAACAGATGCTCACCAAGTCAGCTGAAAGCAGTTCCGGGAGACACGGCACCCCCATTCCTGTTCACCTGCCACTCCTGACCCCCTTATTTTTTATAATAACAAAAAGAGTTGAATGTTATAATTTGTGGCCACTTTCTAGTTACATGACTGTGTATGTGCTGTCCCAGCAGTCAGGCAAAATGCTTAGTCACCCCAGGGCCTTACATCCTATGTAATCTACGTGCCTCATGGTCACGTAATCTGCACACAGTGTGATCACGTAATCACGTAATCTGTGTGCATGTGTGGCATAGCTATGTAAGCCCATATGCGCATGCATGGGGAGACCTATAAAAGCAGATTCCACCCATTCCCTGCTCTCTCTTCCACACTATTCATTTCCAGTATGCCCATTGCATGTTTCTCCTTTCCCTCCCCTAATAAAACTCTTGTAGTGGGTTTCGTTGTACCTCGTGTTCTCTCTCACCTGGTAAATAGCACCACAAATAAATAACACACACTGTCCTTTCCGGACAAGCAGGACACAAGGAAAAGCGACTGCTGAACCATGCCAAGACAGGGTGACCCGTCCAGCAGGTCCAGTTATTCGTGTGTCTCGAGCCGTGAAACACCTGAAAGCCAAGGGGGTGACAAAGGAAGGGAGCCAAGCACAAATGAGACACTGAGTCAATCTGAGTCGTGTCAAGGCTCCATTTATTAAGTGAATTGTTGATGCTTTTATACAATGCTTTAGGCAGGGAGGGGGAGCAGAGAAAGGAGAGTGGAAAATTTTCAGAAGAAGTCAGAGTAGTCGGGGGGAGGTGAGGTTTCTTTGGTCCAAGGCTCTGCAGCTGGCCAATTACTGTTCAAGGCTATATCTAAAAGTATACTTCTTAGTTAGGCCAAGGCCATCCTGACTTTGCAAGCCTCCTAGCAGAAATTCAAATCACAATAGATCTAATTCACACAGGCCTGGGTCAGTCTCCAACAATTCCCCCGCTTTTCTTAAAAGAAAAAAAAAATGGACCACTTTTGTGCTGTCAAGCTTTTAGAAATCAGAAATCTGGGCCTGAAGGAATGGCTTCTGGTCTGGAGGATCACAGGGGCCCCGTCCCTCTAAGCTATGACAAGAGAGGTCCGGGAGGCGATGTCTCCCCAGATTCAAGCACCTCAGGCATCCCCGTGGTGCGGGAGTCAGCGGACCGTGCAGTTTTTTTGAGGGAATGGAGATTGCTGAGCATTGAGCTGTTACTGCACAACCATTATGCAATGGGGCATGCAATCCAGACTCTCAGGTTAAAAGGGCATCCACGTCCCCAGTCTGTGCAGTCACAGCTGCACTCCAGCCACGCCTGGAGCTTTCCCTCACACAGGGGCTGCCTCACCCGAGTCGAGGGGTCTGTGTGGGGCATCTCCATCGTGGTCCTAATAGGGCCAGGGGGTGTTAGGACCCAAGGGCACTGAACCTGAGCCTCTGAGAGGGCTCCTGACCGTTCTCCTTTGTATCCAGTCTATGATAATGGATTGAAATATGCTGTGGTAAGGCCGAATCAATCTGACTTTTGATAAATCAAGTCAGCCTCTGAAAAGCCCAGGGACCAAAAGAGATGAGAAGGAGAAGGACAACTAAAGGGGCTAGAATGGTAGGCAGCAAGGTGGAGAGCCAAGGGGACCCTTGTAGCCAATTTTCAAACCACCCTTGTTGATTTTTAAATTCCCTTTTTTTTTGAGCTAGCCTTTCCCTTAATTTTTTCATCGATTCCCTGACAATACCAGTGTGATCAGCATAAAAGCAGCATTCTTCCTTTAGGGCGGCACACAGGCCCCCTTCCTTAAGAAACAGCAAATCTAAACCCCTTTTATTTTGTAGCACTACCTCTGATAGTGAAGTAAGTGATTTTTCAAGGGCTGAAATGGATCTTTCTATAGCCTCTAGATCGGTGGTCATGACCATCTGTAGCTGTATCAGGTGGTTGTTTTGTGGGCAGTAGTTCCTGTACCAATTTTTGCATCAATGCCCCCAATACCTAACAAGAGGGTTATAGTCATAGACACAGGTTCTCAAGTGTATCTGCCTCTCTGCTCAAAGAATTCTATCATTGAGCTCTCTTTATGATAGGTGACACGAGGCCATAGCTGAACAAGTACACAGAACTCATGGGAGTGATTGAATATCTGAGCAGACACACAGGGGGTTAATCTGGTGTTGCAGGTCCAGTAGGACCTGTTGGGTGCCTCGAGATAATAGCTTCCTTTATAGGGTGTCAATGGTTGGCTACAAAGATGTCTATGGGTCAGTGGGACTCTGCCCAAACAGGAACCTTGTCCAGAGACCTCAGAGAGTGTCAGTTTATGGGGCTTAGTCTGACACCTACTGCTCGGGGAAGTGAGGTTGATTGCAGTAGACTGAAAGGCAATTCTCTCATAATAGGGAGGGCTGGAGGTAAGGCAAAGTCAGCAATCCAAGGTCTTGTTTGGATTTGTGGCATTTAGGGCCATATAGGCTCCCTGGACCAAATTAAACAATCTATCCCTAGTTCCCCCAAAAGGAATAAGGAGAGTGCTGGTACTGGAACCCATGATGTTAGTCACACGGTGCTTGGTGCAGGGTTGGGGGAGGGACGAGGTGATGGCACTTTCTTGTGGTTGGAGGGAACCTTTTGGTCAGGAAGAACTAAATTGGGGCCCATTGATGTTGGGCTTAGGTTTTCTATTTTTAGTTGGATCGTGAAAATGACTCTTTTGTCTATACCATAGATATACCAGCAGAGTCCCCATGTTTTTTTTGAGGGCCATTCTCGATTTGCCTTGCCTTGAGGAGTAAAAGTTATGTTTAAAGGTAGTGACAGCCCGCGACTATAGACTTTCCAGTTATAGGAACTATAGCAGAAACGGCTACTATGTCAGGCTCACTGTATCCCCTTGTAACTGAAATAAGGTCCCAAGATGAAGATGGTTGCCAGTAAGCTGTCCCTGTGGTCTCACACCCCCATCGAGCACAAAAGAAAGTCTCGACTCCTCCAGATCTGGCAGCCGTGGCTCGGCTCCTACCATCCTTGGGACAGACATAGAAGTTAGATTGTTCCAACCTACAACGGGCTGTAGGACTAACACAGCCTGGGGCAGTCATCACGGCAGAGTTAATACCATAAAGTATTCCAAAAGGGCCTGACCAGTGGTCTGTAAATGTTTGCCCTCCCGTGCCATTTAACTGGTGTTGGCTAATAGTAGATATATCCCAAGAATCTAATCCCGCAGCTAGCTGACAGAAGTCAGGAGTGAGTGGCTGCCACCAGGAGTAAGGGGCGTGGTTTGCAGAGACCCTCCAGACCTCCTCCCCTGTTTGTGTTAAAACCCGCCAGGTAAGCTTTTTAATAGCATGGGGGCCTTCTTTAGAAATGCAAAAGAGGGGGAGGAGTAATAGGCAGACGATGAAGCAGGGGTTGACTCCTCAAGGCCAGCAACGAACAGGTCTCGGATGAACAGGTCCCGCCTTTGAGAGAGGTCCGTGGCTCCCTTTATTTTCCAAGCTGCAGGTGTTTCTGTAAGGGAAAAAGATAACCAAGGGAGAAGTACGTTCCCTAAAAAGGAAAAAAGAAAAAGAATTTTTGTCTCAGGGCTGTGTCCTGGACGTAACAGTTATTATTTCCTTAGTCTAGGGAGGCAGGGCTTAATCAGCCTTTTTGGTAGCCAACGAGCTCCATTCTCCTTGGAATCATAGATACATGCAGACCCTTTTCCCCAGATTATAACTGGATCAGGGCTGCCCCATTTTTTGGTGATTGGATCTTTTCAAAGGGCCTGAGTATATCCTTGTTTAGTTTTTGGGTGCCAATGTCGCTCGGCTGCAAATTTCCCAAAGTTATCCAATGTCAAAAAATTTAACACAAAGAGAGCATGAGAAAGCAGAGCTTTTTGGTTTCCCTTAAGGGGAAACAATATCTCTTATGAGCTGAGTTTATTAAGAGTATTTTTTAAAGGTTGGTGAGCTCTCTCCACAATACCCTGGCCTTGAGGGTTATAGGGTATTCCAGTGATGTGTCTAATTCCTAATTGTAAACAAAATTGTTTAAATTTACTACTAGTATATCCCGGGCCATTATCAGTTTTTACACATTTTGGCTGACCCAGCACTGTGAAGACATGTAACATATGACTGATAACATCTTTGGTGGCTTCTCCACTGTGAGCGGAGGCACAAATAAATCCACTGAAGGTATCTACAGTAATATGCATGAACTTTAATTTACCAAAGGAAGGAACATGGGTGACATCCATCTGCCATATCTGTCCAGGTATAAGTCCTCTGGGGTTTACTCCATAATGGGGTTCAGGTAGGAGCATCAGGCAATTTTTACAGCCTTTTACAATTTTTTTAGCTTGTTCTCTGGTGAGTGAGTATCTTTGTCTCAAGGTCTGGGCATTAAGGTGATGTAGGTGGTGAGCCTCATGAGCAGCTGCTACCTGGTCATGTTCCAAATGAGAAATTAAGATAGAATGAGTAGCAGAATCATCAAGCTCATTTCCCCGAGCTAAGGGCCCAGGCAGGACTACGGGTGCACAGCCATTCTGGGTGTTTCTTATCATGTGGCATAATAATAACATCAGGGTCTCGTCCAAAGTATCGTGTGGAAGTTTTTATCCCCAGCATAATTAATTGGCACACCAAGGAGGGGTAGGTGGGAAGGATTCTCCTCTTAGCAACAGGAAGATGTACAATAAGGGCACAGGCTTTTGCCAGAGCAGGCCCGTGGGGGCAAAATCTATAGAAAAAATGACCAAATATAAGGGTAAGGCTGGCTCAAAATATCCTGTGTGTTGTTGGTTGATAGCTGACTCAATTTTTGTAATACCTCTTTTGTATCTGTAGTAAGATATCTAGGGGACAGGGGATCAGAATCCCCTCTGAGAATATCCTTTAGGGGACGTACTTCTCCCTTGGTTATCTTTAAATAAGGTCGTAGCCAATTGATATCTCCCAGAAGTTTCTGAAAATCATTAAGACAACGGAGGGTGTCCCTAATCTCTCTTTGTCCAGCTTGGGGGTGGGCATGATGGGCTGAGTTCGCCCCCTGTTCAAACTTTCCTAACCCTTTGTCAGGCAGAAAGCCTGTCTGATATAATAAACTTTTAGATCAACATTTAAATGCCATATTCTGTAGATCTCTGAAGTATGAGGGCTGTCCAGGTATCTGAATAGACAAACTTTGTTTCCAATTACTTGTTTCAAGCTCAACCCCGAAAACATATGCAAGGGACTGAGTGAATGAGCAAACTTATCCCTGTAATATTACATCAGTACTTATTTATCCTGACTACAATCAAAAAGAAACTTGATTATTTATGACTGACTATTAAAAACAATGCTTTTAAGTTGAAGTTCTTTTAGCATCAAATACAGATTCAGTAAAGAAACCAAAACAAAATGTCAATATAAGACATATATATGCATTAGCTTATCCAAATAACTTAAGTTCAACAAACTTAGTGAATACAAGGAGGCTACAGAGATTTTTAAGCCTGAATGTTACCTTGGGTAAGGAGAAACATCTTTAAGTCATTGGTTTTTAACTATAAAAACTGTTTTTAAAAGATCAAGATCTCTTAAATGTCTTTTGTAATATCAAAAATAAAGTACCCCTTTTTTACTATAAGGGGGAGAAAACATGGCATCATCATAATCTTTTACTTAGAGGCTTGGATGATTTCTTTGATCTTACCTTTGGCAGCACATAGTCTGTCTGTTTTATTTTATTATGGCTGGTGCTTCCGGTGAACATCATCTGACACTGGCAATTTTTAAAACTGCTAAGGTCCATCATTGTAACCAGACTCTTTTTGGAACTTCAGTCTTGCCATATACTTACAAACCTCAGCTGTTTTTTATGATCTTTTTATGCCTTTAAAATCATTATCATATTACATGGGTAAATCTTAAATTATAAAGTTTAGCTGTCAGAGCAAGGTATATTCTTGTGTAAAGGCATTGATGTGTAGCATTAATATTTATCAAATATCTTATTCGTTAAACATATGTTGTTATCTATTTAGACTTTCTGGAAACTTGTTGTTGAACATTTGGTAGACACATAAGTACTTAGGTGTTACATATATTTTTAAAACAGTAATTACTTGCACACATACACACAGTTGGATCTAACTTTCATACATACATACATACATACATTTAAAGCTTGCTTACATTTTTAAGTCATATACCTGTTCATATAAGCAGTTTGTAGACTCATTAGCCATTTTCAAGATGAAAACCAACCAGAATTAACTTTCAAATTCAGTATTTGCAGGTATAATAAACCATAACAAACAGTTTATATCATATCCCCTCTGACCTTTTACAACCTTTTATGTAAAGCAATATCAGGACAGAGAAGGGTTAACAAGAGAAGTTGCTGGCCGGCAGAAGAGACCTTGAAGTTATCACAGTAAAGGAAGGGAGGGGGAGCAGTGGGCATAGAGTGTGTCCTTGGCTGCCAGTGTTCCTGAAAAAAAGTTTTTGTTAACTCCTCTGACTAAAGTCAGATTTTCTGTTCGGTGTTCACACAGTTTTTGTCAATTGCAGGCAGTCCCCATTGGGAAAATAAAGGAGGTTATTAATCACGCTGTTGTTGCTAATGGTCTCCTGGACATCCTGCCAATGAGCAAGGGTTAAGTCTAGGGGTGAAGACGGGGTGTTCCCCATATGGAGAGACAGAGAGATAGAGGCAAAAGACAGACTCCAAAAATACGCAAAGACGACAAGAACAGACACACAGACATAATCCGTGTGGTGGTGATTCGGCTACACAACCGAAAGTACAGATTCAGATGGGAGGGGCCACGAACTGCATGCAGCCTCACTCTCCACCGGGAAGGAGAGACACTATGTCTGCCTCCTTTTTCCAGACCACTCCAGAGGAAACCTCCAGAGGGGGGACCAGGGGACTTCTGGGCATGTCTGCCCCCACACACAGGTCCCAGATCTGCCCGCGCACCTCATGCAGGCACAGAATACAGATGCTAAATCACCTGGACAAAAGACAGGGACATGACAACATAAAACATAGATCGAGCTCGTTTTAAAATGTCTCTAATCACACCATAAAAACTAAAAAAGGCGTCAGGGACATTTTCCCCGTCTTTGAGCATATTATTAATATCTTTTTCCACTTTATTTCAAGTCAGAGGGTGTATGCCCGGACCGTTGATAACTAGCCAAGGACATTTTTCTTCCATAAAACAGAAAAATTTTATCAAGTCTTTTTTTTTTTACTCTTATTCCTCTCTTTTTAAGGCTACTCTTCATTTCCTTAATGAAGAGAATTTCTTTAGACAAAACCATGCCCATGGCTTATGGGATGACAAGTCTTACCTCACGGTAACCCACGTCGCACGAGTGATGCTGTCCGGGTGCCGCTATCAGAATATGTGTGTCCGGACCTTCTTTTTGTCTGTCGTCTGATGAATCACCGTGCCTTGAGCCCCACGTTGGGCGCCACTTGACCTGTCCAGCAGGTCCAGTTATTCGTGGGTCTCGAGCCGTGAAACACCTGAAAGCCAAGGGGGCGAGAAAGGAAGGGAGCCAAGCACAAATGAGACACTGAGTCAATCTGAGTCGTGTCAAGGCTCCATTTATTAAGTGAATTGTTGATGCTTTTATACAGTGCTTTAGGCAGGGAGGGGGAGCAGAGAAAGGAGAGTGGAAAATTTTCAGAAGAAGTCAGAGTAGTCGGGGGGAGGTGAGGTTTCTTTGGTCCAAGGCTCTGCAGCTGGCCAATTACTGTTCAAGGCTATATCTAAAAGTATACTTCTTAGTTAGGCCAAGGCCATCCTGACTTTGCAAGCCTCCTAGCAGAAATTCAAATCACAATAGATCTAATTCACACAGGCCTGGGTCATTCTCCAACAACAGGGTAAGATGGTCTTTCAAAATTCCTGCTTGTGAAAATGGTCTGTCTGATATTCTAGGCCTGTAGCCAAAAATGAATGCCCCAAGGATGATGAGAAACATTAGTTGACTGTCCAGGCTGCCATCTGTCTCTGTCAATTTTTACAGTTTAAGAAGTTGCTTGCTTATACTTCCTATTTACTTGGGTAATATTATTTTACTTCTCAGGTCTTTGATGGGGTTGAAGACTAGATAGTTACAGTGATAATCCTGTCATATCTTAGCTAAGAACATTTTAGATACTAAAGTTTGAATCTTTAGGATAGGACAGCTATTGGAGTAATCTTGATAATTTGCTATTTGCCTATGATCTGGACATTTCTGGACATTTAGCATGTGTTTCTTGTTTGATGTTGTTCTTGTTGGTTGTAGTTCCAGTTTTTGTTTATGTTATTATGCTTTGTTTCTCCTTGACAATACTTGATAATCATTCTTATTGTATATGGTTTACATTACGTTTAGAACTTATTTAGACAAAAAGAGGAAATGCAGTGGTATTTGCTCCACCTATGACCTTGGGCTATATGGCCCGAAGGAGGCAGTGCTTCCTGCCATTGTATGTGACCTCTTAAAAGGAAAAGGAGAGAGGTCACGAGGTCCCTGCTCCCTGCTTCCTGCTTCCTGGTGTGATCGACCTGCCAGGTGCATTCATTCCCAGTCAGATCAGAGGATGACTTCAGCTGTCTACTTGGTTCTATATTCATGAGTGTATTTCCTCAATTTATATCCTAATACTCCTTAAGAAGACTCCCGTGGATTTCTCACATTAGCTCATCCCTGTCTGAAGCGTTGGGTCTCATGTATAATTTTAAATAAAAGCTTTAAGGATTATTTATACTTTATATGTATGGTTGTTTTATCTGCATGTATGTCTATGCATCACATGTGTGCCTGCGGAGGTCAAAAGAGGGTATCAGATGCCATGGAACTGGAGCTACAGATGCTTAGTCACCATGTAGATGCTGGGAACAGAACCCTGGTCCTCTGCAAGAGCAGCAAGTGTTTTTAGCCACTGAGCATCTCTCTAGCTCCTTGTTGTGGGGCATACACAGGCTACAAAGAGGGTGCTGAAAGAAAGTTTGACAAATAGAGCTTCAGCTGTTTACACAGAGAATAGATACAAATGGTGCCAGAGGAAGTTAGCTTAAGCTGTTTACCCAGAGAGTAGATACAAAGGATGGTGTGGAGAGGAAGTTAGCTTAAGCTGTTTAAGCAGAGAGTAGATACAAAGGATGGCTGAGAGGAAGTTAGCTTGGTTGTTTGTATGGAAATTAGAGACCAATGGTGAGGAAGGAAGTTAGCTCAAGTTGTTTGTGCTGAGATAAGATACTAAGATCAAGAGATGATGTCAGTGCATAAACCATTTGTAAATAGGGTAACCTTTAAAATGATTGGTTGGTTCCTTCATCCGCCTCCTAGGGTTCCGAGGTTTTTGCTGTAAAAGAGGCTTACTGCCTAACAATAAACGAGTTCTTGCTTGACTTGACTCCTTGCTGCATCTGATTGTCTCTGGGTAAGAGGGAGGCTGGGGAATGGGCGAGCGGCGCACATTTACCTTTCCTTGTTTCCAGGCCACCTCTTCACAGGTGACCTAAGTTCCCTGTGGGGCAGGTGTTAGTTATTTTGCGGCGCTCTTACCCTGCGAGGAAATGTCACGAAACACGACAGAATCCACTAACTCAAGAGTTTTATTAAGATGAAAGGGACAGACGAGTGCCCAGGCCTGTGGAAGAGACACGTGTGTAGAGAAGAAGAAGAAGAAGAAGAGGAGAGAGAGAAAGCCGGGAATATGGTGCCAGCTTATAAAGGCTGGGTGGTGTACATGTGTACACAGGTTGACGTAACCGCTCCACGCCTGCGCAGATCACATGGTTGCGTTGCGCGCTCTTATGTAACCATGCAAAGTCATGGATCCTGGTCATGCGAGATGCCTTGACCCAGAAATGACTATTTTGACCTGGAACTGGCTAGGCAGAAGTGTCCAGGTCCGCCAGGCATGCGCAAACACGCCCAACTGTGGGGGTGTGTTGTGAATCCATCATCCCTGACTCTTTCTTTTTAAAAAAAGAAAAAAATTGTGGTTGAGTGGGTATAGGGCGACGTTTCTCTCAAAGACTGCTTCCGGCTGAATAGTGGGCGTCAGTTGGCTCTTGGGGGAAATGGGGAGGGTAGCTTGTGAAGTCCTGGGATGATGGTGGTTAGGTCCTGGAATGACATTCTGCCATCCCCTTGTTCTGCAGCTGTCCATCTGTGCTGTGGCTGGGAACCTTCTGTTTGACAAGATACTGTTGACACAGAAAAAGCTTAGAGAAAAAAGAATCATTATTATTTTATTTTTTGAGTCGGCATTTATCTGAGGTAGATCTGGCCTGCCCAGATGGAGACATGTAACATTTATCTGAGGTAGATCTGGCCTTAGTACTCTGCTTAATTTTTTATCTGAGATGAGCCTTATTAGAGGTAGTTTATTTAAGGCACCTGTTTCCCTTATTAGGTTAGCATTTAGGAAATGCAGGTGATCAGTTGCTGAGTGTTGAACAATGATAGACTGTTACATTACATTTTTCCTTACCGCCTGGATATTTTTGATGGTCCTTTTTGCCTCCGGCTCTGTGTGGCCCTAGTTGGGAAAGGAAGGGGTGATACCTTATTCTTCTGGAATTGATGACAAGGCAGTGGATCCTGATGTCCTCTGGAGCTTGAAAGTGAGAGGCCCTGTTTGTTTCACTGTATATGAAGAGAGATTTTTCTTAAAGGGTCCCTGCCACTTAGGGGGAAGGGGTGAAGGGCGCTGGCATGGAGGGAAGAGAAGAACCTGATCCCCAATGTGTATTGGAGGTGGACAGTTATTGTCACACGGCTGAGGTAATGAACAGTCTACGTAGCTCCATAGGATAGACCCAGTTGAGATGAAGTTCCTGTGACATCTTAGTAAGAATAGTTTTTAAAGACTGGTTGGTACGCTCCACCTTTCCTGAGGATTGAGGACAGTATGGGATATGAAAATGCCAAGGAATGTTAAGAGCCTTAGCTAGTGTCTGAGAAATCTGAGAGGTGAACTCTGGGCCATTGTCAGACAGAAGAGAAGCAGGAACCCCAAACTGAGGAATAATTTCTCACAGAAGGAGGTCTGCAACTGTCTGAGCCCACTTATTAGAAACCAGATATGCCTCCATGAGAGGAGAGGCTGGCAAGGGAAAAGAACTGTTAGAGTCAGTAGAGTGAGTGGCTAGGAGAAGGAGGAGGGGAGCTGCTGGCGCATCTGGGATGAGGTGAATGTGTGGAGTGAAAGAAATGGATGCTCTACCTTAGCTAGAAGATCCCTCCCCATTAAAGGTACAGGGCAGCTTGGCACCACTAAGAATGTGTGTGTGAGAGGGATGCCTCTAAAAATACAATTAAGTGGTGGTGTCTGATGAGGTAGGTAAGGCTGTCCCCCAACCCTGACAATAGGGAGACGAGCAGGAGAGGTGGGCCCCCAAAACTCTCTCAGGACAGAGTAGGTAGCTCTGGTGTCCAAAAGGAACGAGATGGAGTGCCCATTTACTTTTATTATTACCCTAGGTTCCCTGTGTGAGATGAGAGTGGCTGGGGCGGAAACCGGGCAGCGTCAGTCCTCGCTGTAGGCCAAGCCTAGAAAGTCAGCCAGAGGGTGGTCTTCGTCTGGCATTCCTATGTCGCTTGGGACATTAGGACAGTCAGCTGACCAGTGACCCTTTTGGCAACATTTTGGACAAAGCCTTGTTGGTGCCCTTCGTGGGCCGGTGGTGCAAGCCCGGGCCCAATGGCCTTCTTTCCCACACTTGAAACAGGGACCGACGGCTTTCAGGGAGCCGGTCGGATGCTTGCCAGCATCTGAGAGTTCCTTTCTTGGGCTTTTTCATCTCTCCCATGGTACACCTTAAATGCTATTGCCAGTACATCTGCCTGTGGAGTCAGAGGGCTGTTCTCCAAATGTTTAAGTTTATCCCTAATGTCAGGGAAGCTCTGTGAGACAAAGTGGGTCATTAGCAGCTGCCTGCCCTCAGGGCTCTCTGGGTCTAAGCTAGTGAACTGAAGTAGAGCCTTGGTGAGCTGCTCTAAGAAGTGAGACGGATTTTCGTCCTTATCCTGAATTATCATTTTTAGTTTTTCATAGTTTACTGGTTTTAGGGCAGCCTTACGGAGGCCTGTTAGGAGACAGGTAATAAACCTATCTCTGGCTAGACAGCCACCCTGGGTGTTATAGTCCCAGTGTGGTTCTTGGTCAGGAACCGCCTCAGCTCCTGGGGGGTGTGAAAGGTTGGTCTGATGAATTTCGTCTGCATGGGTCCTGGCCTGCTCCCAAACCCGCCTACGCTCCTCAGGAAGTAAATTATTAGAAAGTATCATGTATATATCATGAAAGGTGAGACTATAAGATTGAGTTATATATTGAAACTGTTTAATAAAGGAAGCAAAATTAGAAGTATAAGAACCAAGCTTACTTTCTATCTGAGAGAGTTCTGCTAGAGAGAATGGAACATGAACTCGAATTAGCCCATCCACACCAGCCACCTCTCACAAAGGGAGAACAGTGGAAGGGTTTGGATGGCTGGCGTCAGGTAATTTAGCAGTTTGAGAGCGGGTGGTAGGAGGAGTAAAGGTCGGAGCCAGGGCAGGGCCTTTGGAAACGACCACTGCCGAGGAAGGAGCAGCTGCTGCTGAAGGAAGATCAGCTTTAGAAGGAGAAGAATCCAGCAGAGGAGCTGAAGGAACAGTCACCCTAGGAGTAGAAGTAGGAGCCGGAGGTCGAATAGGTCAAACAGGTGGAGGTTCGTTAGCAGGGTCTAGAGTTAGAGATTCTGGAGTTAGAGAATCCTCTGGTTTAGGCATAGCTAAGAGCATATGAGCAGGAGAGAAGGAATCCAGAAGAGACGGTGTAGCACTCAGAAAGAAAAACACTATCACGTAGGGCAACTCTTTCCATTTGCCTGCACGCTGACAGAAATTAGATAATTCCCGTAAAATATTGGGATCTAAGGAGCCACTCAGAGGCCATTTTTTGTTGTTTTCTAAAGCATATTTGGGCCATTTCTTAGTACAGAGACGGGTCAACTTAGGAATCTTTATGTAAGGCATTAAGGTGAGAGGTTTTAAAGCTTCAAGAAGACAGCCTAATGGAGAGGAAGGACTAATAGGGTTGGAAGACTTGTTTCCCATGTCTGCAGCAGAGAGGCAGAAAAATAAAAAAATAAAAAGACAAACGTGATCCGGAGCCAAGGCCGCAGGCGTCCCCAAGGCCAAGGACGGATACCGGGCACAGGCCGCTAATTGGCTCGTCAGCCACAGAAGCGGGGGGGGGGGGGGGGGCGGCTATCATGTGAGGCAAGGATTCCCCGGGAATCCTGACAGCGTTTGCCGCTTCGTCAAGCCGGATGAACGTGTCAGCCTCACGTGGCCCCCAGGACGCACCCAATGGCGGTGATCCCACTGCGAGGAATATCTCAAACTGCAGACGTGGGAGATGGCTAGAATTTTAGGCCTGCGATAGGGGCCGACCATAGCCAATAAAGACCGTGGCCTGGGGTTCCTCCGGTCTCAAGAATATTTGTGAGGCACTGGACGCTCAACGGTCATTCTCACAGATTCAGGAAACCATTTACGCTGACTGAAAAGTGGGGGGCTCACCAATCGGAGAAGCGGTGTTGGATGTAGTTTAGTGCGGCCAGGCGAATGGAGAGCAGTCTGTCGCATACGGAGCAGAGTCCCCGGTTTGTGTGCAGCAGTCCCTGGTGTATGGGTTTCCAGGCACAGGGCGCCCAGAAGCACCCGCTTGGTCTTGGCACCATATGTTAGTTATTTTGCGGCGCTCTTACCCTGCGAGGAAATGTCATGAAACACGACAGAATCCACTAACTCAAGAGTTTTATTAAGATGAAAGGGACAGACGAGTGCCCAGGCCTGTGGAAGAGACACGTGTGTAGAGAAGAAGAAGAGGAGAGAGAGAAAGCCAGGAATATGGCGCTGGCTTATAAAGGCTGGGTGGTGTACATGCATACACAGGTCGACATAACTGCTCCACGCCTGCGCAGATCACATGGTTGTGTTGCGTGCTCTTATGTAACCATGCAAAGTCATGGATCCTGGTCATGCGAGACGCCTTGACCCGGAAATGACTATTTTGACCTGGAACTGGCTAGGCAGAAGTGTCCAGGTCAGCCGGGCATGCGCAAACACGCCCAACTGTGGGGGCGTGTTGTTAATCCATCAGCAGGATCCCACACCTGGTGTGAAATTTTAAATGGGCGTGACAGCTGCTGAAGATTCCACCCTTGAATGTGTTGGGGGTGATAATGACCCTTGACTTTAGTTTCCAGCCCACAGTTGCCCGCATCAGAACCTGAGGGGAGCATTACACACCACCCATAGGTCTTAGACTTGGAAGGAAATAGAGAGGACAGATGAACTTTGGTTTGATGCCCTTGGAAATTTGGATGTTACCTTGTCTGGGTGGGAGGATTCACAGTGGCTATTTTGGTAAACACTAGGGTGGACTATTTCAGTTACTTTAATTGTGTGATTTTTTTTTTTTTGGTCAATATACTTGCATGGTTACCATAGGTTTTTACAGTAGTATGTTTTGAAAGAGACAATAGGAATCCTTCAACTATATTCTTTTTTTTTTTTTTTTGACAGGGTTGCTCTGTAGCCCTGGCTGTCCTGGAACTCACTCTGTAGACCAGGCTGGCCTCAAACTCACAGAGATCCACCTGCCTCTGTCTCCTGAGTGCTGGGATTAAAGGTGTGCACCACCACCACCTGGCTAACTATATTCTTAATTTTTAGTATCTTTGGCTCTTTTACGCTGTTTGTATTTTCATAGAGGTTTCTATGTGTCTGTTTCTATGATGAGTTCTGGGATTTTGACTGAGACTTCTTTAAACTGACAGGTGATTTGAGGAGAATCCACCATTATTGAGACATCTGGACATAAACATTGTATACCTCTTCATTTATTTGATCTGCTCAGATTTTTTATCAGTGTCTTGGAGTTTTCAGCATAGGTGTACGGTATAAGTGGGTGCAGCACGGGACCACCCAACACTGCAGCTCCCTGGAGAGAGAAAGCAATTTAATAATAAAAAATTGCCAGGCTGCTTTGGAGAGTGGAGGACAGCACCCAGCTGCAAAAGCTGGCTGAGTTTTATCTGGGCATCTAACAGGGGGTGGCTGCTCAGACGTTGGAACAGTCAGGTGGTTAGTTTGGGGACTGTTTCAGACAGAGAAGGTGCTGACGGTTGTGGTCAGGCACATTCAGGCAGCCATTAAGGGCTCCTGAGAAATGCTTTAGGTTTCTGTTACTAACCACACCCCCGGCTCAGGTGGGCGTCGGGTCACGACCATCAGCATTGCCACTGTGGGGCCTGCTGTGGGGACCTAAAATGCTCCCGAGTGGACTTTATATGGTGTATATCATTTAAAAATGATTATCGAAGGCCAGGCAGTGGTGGCACACACCTTTAATTCCAGCACTGGGGAGGCAGAGGTGGGCGGATCTCTGTGAGTTCGAGGCCAGCCTGGTCTACAGAGCAAGTTCCAGAACAGCCAGGACTATTACACAGAGAAACCCTGTCTCAAAACAAACAAACAAACAAACAAACAAACATTATTGGGAGTGTTTTTTTTCTAGTTGTTTATTGCTTGGACTGAAATACTGCTTTCTTTAAAGGGCTGTCCAGTGAACATTTTAGACCTTGCATGCTGCAGTCTGGCATTCCATCCTCATCTCACTGTACCTGCTCGTCACTGTCCTCTTTTTCAAACCTGTTTTAAATTTAAAAACCACTTTTAGCCTATGGGGCATGAAAAATAAGGTCAATGTATGTTTGGTCCAATGTTCAGTTTGCTGAACACTAGAGATACCAATGGGTTTGGTGTTTGTGTACTGACCAGGTATCATTACCATCAGAGTACAAACAATGGCACGTCTTTAATCACAAAACCCTGTCCTTTGGACTCGCTCTCTCATCTGTCCTTGCTCCATGACAGAGCAAATATCTTCATGAAGTCGTCGTTACCTGGGGTACTAAATGTCTCATTTCCTTCTCTGAACAGGCTTTGTTTTTGCCCAGGATCGTGGTGATGTATGGATGCAGAGGCTGGGAAGGTGCGGGTCTTTGCATTCTACAGACTGCTACAGGTACCTGTGAAATTCTTAAAAACACAGCTAGGCCTGCTCCAGGTTGGCTGCAGTGGGGTCCTGACCATGGAGAGTACTTCCCCTGCAGGACAAATTGGGAACAGCAGGCTTTGAAAAGACTAGTCTTCCTGGGTTCTGTGTAGGCAAGCTAGTGATTGTTGTGGGAATTCTGGGAAGGGCACATACCCCTTTCCTGAAGGCTCTAAGGCCTGACTCCTGATGTTCTTGATGACAGGACAGAGGCGGCACTGAGGCTAAGTAGATGGAAGCTGGGAATGTGAGGGGTGGTCCCTAATATCCTGCCACCGTCAGGGCCACTGACTTGCCCCACCCCCTTCTCATGGAAGTTCGGCAGAGCCTGATGCCCTATGGTTTCCTCAAATTTGAAACATTCCATCCAGGAGGGTGGGGAAGGCTCATGAGACTCAGTAGACAAACAGACATCTTCTGTAGCTAGCCAGATTCTTGAAGCCCCCTCTCCAGTTTTGCAGAAGGAACAACTGTTGGGGAGAGACTCAGGGAGCTCTAGAGTTGCAGATTTCCTGAGTTGTTACCCTTGTGGTGGTGGACTGTTCCAGTGATGCAGCGGCTCTTGAGTCATCCCTGCTCCTGTGCCTAACCCTTCACCTATTCCCATGTTAGTAACCTCAATAAAAACTCATTGATTTGCCCAGTTGGACATGGGTGTACTTGCTACTTTGGTCTGTAGTCAATGCTGTGGGACGCTATCTGGAAAGATGTGAACAAGACAGACAGGGAAACCATGGCAGACCAAAGCAATGATACTACCCAAGTCTAACTTGGTGAACCAATGAATTTTATTAGTTACTTACAGGAGTATGGCAGAGGGGTTATTTACAGGACCAGAAATGACTCAAAGACAATTGCCTCACCAAAGCCCACCCCCTCGTGGGTGAGAGCTCACAAAGCTGCGACCCTGGAGCACACTGCACAGCCTGCAGGGTGGAGGATGTCCTTTCCAGGTAGTTCAGCTGCTCTGAGCCTCTTTCTGACAGCTCAGCTTATCTCTGCTCCTTCCAGGCAGCTCAGCAGGCCTGAGAGTATCTCCCAGCAGGCCTTACTGCTTTACATATGCTTGAGGACTGAGGGGGTCTAGTGAATCTGGTCAGTTTCGGTGACTTGCCAAAGCTACTAAATTGTTTATTCCCTGCAGGATGGAATGTTTCACCTCCCCTTAGATCAGTGGTTCTCACCCTTCCTAATGCTGTGACCCTTTGATACAGTTCCTCATGTTGTGGTTCCCTCAACCATAAAATTATTTTCGCTGCTACTTCACAACAGTAATTTTGCAACTGTTATGATCATAATGAAAATATCTGTTTTTGCCAGGTGGTGGTGGCAACATCTTTAATCCTAGCACTTGAAAGACAGAGACAGGCCATCTGTGAGTTCGAGACCAACCTTGTCTGCAGAGCAAGTTCCAGAACAGCTAGAGCTGTTACACAAAGAAACCCTGTCTTGAAAAAAAATAAAAAAAATTCATGTTTTCTGATGATTTAATGCAGTTTAAACATTGGTGTTGGGAACTGAATTCAGTTTCTCACAATTATGCTGCAATCCCTTCACTGACTGAGACATCTCCTCAGTCCCAATTTTACTATTTATTAAAAATGAAAGTTCATCAACATGTTTTAAAAAAAACAATGCCAGGCAATCAGTAAGAATCTGTCATGGCCAGCCATTACTGAGAACTCATTAGGTGAGAAGGGCAAAATTTAAAAAAACAAAACAACCCAAATCATCATTGTTTAGTTAAAATGAAAGGAGTCTATAAAATGGCACGGCCGTGGCTAACAAGAAGGAGCGTGTTGGCTTGGAAAGACTGCTCAGTGAGTAACGGCCTTTGCTGGCAAGCCTGGTGACTCGAGTTTGCTCCCCGGGACTGTTGTGTGGCATTTTGGGAGTTGTCAGCTGTGTTGGAGAGGGCTTTCTGGTGATGTAGTTGCTTTTGAGTCATCCCCGTTCCTTGTAAGTAACCCTTCATTCATTCTCGTTTGTAACCCCAATAAAAAACCAAATTGGACATTGGTGCAATTGTTACTCTGGTCTGTCACAGGCTCCTTTCTGGGATGAGTAGATGTAGGGGTATGTGTGTGCCTGCATCTCCCCAGGAAGAGCCTGTCACACAACACTTGGTGCTGGGTCATGGGACACGACAGGACCGGAAATGCATCGCAGAGGAGTGGTGGCATGATCCTGGCTATGGGTAACAAAACATAACTGAGGCCAAGCAGCCTTAGGGCAGAGCATCAGTGGGAGAGGGATGCCAAAATGGCTACATTTCCCAATGTGACATGAGATAGTGTGCCTTCTTGTTACGTCAGTAGTCACATGATTCCTACAATAGGTACTGAGACATGCAGCCAAGGCTGGGTGAATGCTAGAAGCAGGTATGTCTTAGTTCTTGGGGTCTTCCAGGAGCATCAAAGACAATAAGCATCATGTGGTAAATAAGACATAGAGCAACACAGGCTAAAGGGATAAGCTAGACAGAGGGGTGGGTAGGTAGCTCCCCTCAATAAATTATTCATATTTCTCTCCTGAGTGCACAAACTGTTCACCCAATAAAGGAGGTGGGTGCAGGCATAACTTAGGAGGTGGGAGACTATCTCCTTATTAGTCCTAGGCTAGACTAAACAGCTAGACCCAGCTCCATCAAGTTCTTTGGGGATGAGGGAAATTCGTGGAGACACTATAAAATGCCACAGAATGAGACAGCCAGATAAGTGAGCAAAATAATTGTATGGTATATTTGCCCTTGTTAGCTGTTTATTTTAGTATCTTCTTAGTTGTGAACTTGTGGGATCACCTGACACTTGCTCAGAACAGAAGACAATAGACTAGTTCTAGAGTGCTTCACTAGGTTATCTCCATAACAACCCGCTATTCACTACGGGATGGTGGTGTGGGCCTTGGAATTGCTTTGCCCACCTGCAGAAAAAAAGTTTCATTATATGTAGATAACACAGTGCTAACTTTTTTTTTTTTTTGAATATGGAACGCTTCATGAATTCCCGCGTCATCCTTGCGCAGGGGCCTTGCTAATCTTCTCTGTATCGTTCCAGTTTTAGTATATGTGCTCACAGTGCTAACTTTTAAGTGTTCTTACAGGTTTGGAGACTGAAGCGCGAGCCCATATATAATAAACAATAAATAAGTAAATATATATACTTATTTATTAAGGGGTGCAGTGGGAGACAGACTCACTAATACAGAACAAGGAAGATACCGCCGCTGCCGATCCTGCAGTCCAGCTGCTGCCGCCCTGTCCTTCTGCCCCGGGAGGGAAGGGAATCCACCTCAAGCTGCTTCTTGCTTTTCACCATTCAACTCAAGACCACCCAAGAGAGCACGAGTTCGTCCCCTCCTCAGTTTGAACTGTCACTACCCAGAAAGGGCCACACCCATTGGGCAAGATAGCCCAAAGGTCATTGGTTGAACGGAATGAATTTCCACAACAGGAGACCCCTTTGAGCAACTCACAAATGAGGATGAAAAATCCATTCTCAAGGAGTAAATGAGGATATCTTGTCAAGGGAGAAACAGATGCTCTGCAAAGCCATATATATAGTTGTTGATTGAAATTCCCAGGATCAGGGGTTGGTTGCCTCCCTTGGAGCTGTTGGCCAAAGAGGCCTTAGAGGTCCCCCGAATATAAAGACTATTGCCATGGTTGTTGGCTGTATTCCTGAACTGAATGGTGAGACCCTATGGCTGAAGACATCTCATACTTTGGTTGCAGGACTTGGAGATATAAAGCTAGGTCTGGGCTATCTCCTTTAGTGCCAGACATTGCTACTAAGGATGCCGGTTAGGATTAAGCCCCAAAGTCCTACTCGGCTGTCAATCCTGTACGCTTCATGATGGAAGTGCCGGGCAAGCTGCGCCAGCTAGTTGCAATAGCAGCACAAATGGTTATGGAAGAATCGACTCTTTGATTGGACACAAGGTCCGCTCCACAGGGGGACATTTATAACTGGTACTAGGAACATAGAAAACAGCCTGTGGTTGGGGAGTCACAGGCCCTAATGGGGAAGACACTGCTGGTGTTTATTAAGTAAGTGGACGTGAAATGCCTGTCAAACTGCATTCTAAATATTTGTGCTTGTGTCCATAAATCAGTGTCGTCAGCCTCAACTCACAACCACTAGTGAAGAACCTGAGAACAAGTGGCGGTTACTCAGGGGCTGATTCTTTCTTTCTTTCTTTTCTTTCTTTCTTTCTTTCTTTCTTTCTTTCTTTCTTTCTTTCTTT
>CABHPP010127445.1:0-23601 GCA_902168425.1 Peromyscus attwateri | reverse complement strand
TCACCCCCCCCTTTACCCCACACTTTGGACTTTGACTCCCACCTGATTTCCCATTTAGGTGGCTTACTCCAGCTGCTTCACTTGCAAATGGCTCAGTGTGGGCTCTGCACAGAGGTTCCTGATGCTCCGAGGCTGGTGGGCATCTGGTGTTGGTGGGTGGGAGCTGCTATCCTAATGGAGATTTGGAGGTCACCTCTCCCTGTCCCCAACCCCAGGGACCTGTCTGCCAAGGCTAAAAGGTCCCTGGTGTGTGGCCCTTTGCCCTGGGGAGGAACTGGAGGTTGTATGGACCTGCCAGAACATTGATGGTCCTAGGTAGATAGCATGACTTGCCTACTGGGCCTGGAATGGACACTTGGGACTTGGACAAGAACAGAGAAAGTGGTGATTCCCTCTACCCCTGCAAAATCCAGACACTGATTCACTTCAGAGGCTGTCATTTCCAGAGCTGGTAGGAGGGACCTGCTGGTGCTCCTTGGACATTGTCTTAGGGTTTTCCAGAGGAAAGAGACCAATAACACATACATTCACCCCTCCCCCACCCCCCACATTCACTCATACACTTTCTCAAATGCTCATGTACACACACACACACACACACACACACACACACTCACATACACATGCACACACATACACTCACATACACACTCACACAGAATCATATACCAATAGTGATAAGGACACATTCTGAGAAATTTATCCAGAGCGATCTGACACACAAACCTACATGGGAAAGCTTAATGCACACTTAGGCTATGTGTTGCCAAATTGTTGTTCCTACTACATCAATGTATGTTCTGATGTAATATTATTTATGTACATAACTGTATTTAAACATAGAAAGAACATAGTAAAAATAATAGGTAACAGGAGTTCTCTGACTCTTGCAACCTGAGTGACCAAGGTCACCTGTGTAGTCTGTTTTTGACAAAAGCACATAGCTATGTATGTATAGTCATGTATACATACACATACATATCTATACACATCTATAGAATGGAGGAGAGGAGAGAGGGAGGGGTACATTCTATTGTATCATGGGAACTGGCTTATGTACTTAAAGGGACTGAGGGGGCCCTCGGTATACAGTCTGCAAGGACTCTTGGTTGTGAGCAACTCAGTCTCAGAACAAAGAAATGAGAATCCAGGGGTGTCTGAGGGCTCACATGTAAATGCTGCATTCCAGTGCCTAAAGGACCTGGACTTCTGGTATCTGATGGGTGTCTCAGCTCTGGAAGTCAGAGCAAATTTTCACTTCCTCTATCTGGATCACAGTGGGTTGAAGGAGGGGGTGGGACATCCTGACTCAGTCTACTGATGCAAATATTTGTTGTGGAATATTCCTTTATTGAATCGTTCATCTAATTATTCTTCATCAATTAAAAACTCAGGAGTCAGATATCAGGGTATCAGAATGATCAATCAGATAAGCAGCAGAGAAGTAGCCAGTGACTCTCTCTCTCTCTCTCTCTCTCTCTCTCTCTCTCTCTCTCTCTCTCCTCTCCTTCCTCGATCCAAAAAGGGCCGAGACCCTCTAGCAGCACCACCCTACTACTTCCTGTGTATATATGTCCTTAGTTCTCCAAAACTTCTATGGTTAATTTTGGTCAGCTAGTAGCTAGCTCAGTCCTCTGATTCAAAACAAACTTTATCGACAATCTCGGGAGCATCAGAATGCAATCAAAATATCACACATTTCTCCCCTTTTGTCTAAATAAAAGGGAAGGTTTTAACTCTGACACAGAAAAAAACTATATACAATAAGAACAATTATCAGGTAGGAATTATATTCACAATGTTCAGTCTATTTGCATTTGGTAAATTCAAAGAAAATACTCCATTATTTATCCTATCTTGGTAAGTTCAAAGTTTTGTACCTATAATTTATATTACCAACCCAAAACTATTTATTTATTTATTTTAAATCTCAAACATTTTCTTAGATAAACAATTTAAACTTTTATGTCTCTCAACCTTATATACTTTACACCTCTTTTGTGAGTTTCTTTTCTGAATTTCATAACAAGGAGAACTGTAAGACTATAACTAATTTAGTCTTCAACCCTATCAGAGTCTGAAAAAGGATATAATATTACCTGAGTAAACAGGAAGTGCAGAGCAAACAACTCCCAAAACTATAGGAATGACAGAAACATCTGGCTGCCTGGACAGTCACCCATGGTTCCTCTTCAATGTTGGGGCATCCATCTTCAGCCTATAAGCCTAGAATATTTGACAGACTTTCTTGTGAAGCAGGAATTTTGAAGGACTGTCCTACCCTGTCTTGGCAAAGTTTGGCAGTCACCTTCTTTAGTGTCTTGCTTATCCAATTTGGACAGCATACTGTCAGCAGTTGAGGCAAGGGCAATTTCTTGCCTAGTGGCTAACTTTTGCCACAAAGAAAGCAAACTCCAAATGGAAGTTCTTTGATGCCCATCATCTTCTCTAAAGTAATTGATGCTGTCAGGAGCATATGTGTCTCATTGTTATGAAAAGCCTTATGTTATTAAAACATCTTAAATGCCATATTATGTAAATCTCTGAAGTGTTTGAAGACCATCTGTCTAAAATATTTGACCTTGAAAACATACCTAACATGACTACAAATTTGCTATTGATGACTAATTATTACCCTGCATTTCTTTATTATTCTAAATAGTTTGTAATAATAACTTTCAAGGACTAGAAATTTACATTACATTGTTATATGAACTGTATAGATACAATACCTTAAACAAGAGTAGAAATGCATGCACAGTATGTTATAACAAAAATAACCTTAAATTTGTATCAATATACAAAAATCCATATAAATGCAAAATATTTAAGACTAGTAGTTGCTTTTTTAGTTTAAAAGTAGATTCAGTAATCTACCCTTTTATCCTATTATTTCTATATCCCCCCTTTTTCTTTCAGATGGAGATCCCTGAATCTAATCTCCTTTGTTCAGCTTTTTTCCTGACCATTACCAATAACAACTTGTAACCAACCACCCAAAATGATGACTAATATCCATAACCCACTGAATTAACAAAAACCACCCACCCACCTCTTGGGAATGTGGGTGTCATGTTCTCTAGATTGCTTTCTGCTGTCTGGGGGGTGATGGTATTGCTAGGGGCCCCAGAGAAAATGGAGAAAATGGTCAAGTCCTGGGAGAGCTAGCTGTATCATTTGTTGCCAGTCTTTGTGTAGTGTGAAAGTGTAGGGCTTATCTGAAGTCCTGGCTGGAGTAGTGCATGAGGTTGGGTCATTTCAACTAGCCACCTTGAAATTGTCCTGAGCAGTTTGTAGTCCAAAGTCGATATTTGGGTGGTGTTTGTCAGCTTAGTGGTGTTACCACAATCCAAGTGGAATCGTTGTTGTGGAGCCCCATCATCCTTTTGGAGGCTTCAAAGGTCATTGTTAGGAATGGTCATGGTTCACTGCAGAAAACTTAAGCATTTTAACTGTCATATGCAGCAGATTTTGGAAAGTTTAAAGGACCACAATTTGTTAAGTACATCCAAGGTACACAACTTAATTACTAGTTACCTGACTCAGACTCAAGCCTGAAATCATGTACACAAAGATACATGAAGCCTTCTTTCTAGAATTAGTTAGTACTCTATATGACCATTAATATCACAGCAGGAAATAGAAAAAAATATATATATTATAAATTTTGAGATAATACTTTTACCTTAAGAAAAAGTTTTAAAGAATCAAAATAAAAAATGAAAGGATTATGAGATTAGTGGCAATGAAATAGTCCCTTAATTTTAGTTTTCTTCTGTCCCATACCAAGTGGCTTTTCTGACATGAGACAGAAATTTTGTATTTTTCTTTAACAAGCATGCTTGGGTTTAGAGAAGGAGGGAGCCATGCTCCAACTTCAAAGCCAGCCTTAATTTTTAGTTGAACTGGGACTACAAAAAGACCATGTGCCTTATATATCTGTGGAAAACAGCAGAAACAAACATTTGGTAAGATTTATGAAATTTTTGTCCTGTTGGAAAGGTGCTATACCACTAGGCCAATTTATTCTTTTCCTTGGGACATTTTCTCTGGATGATTCATCTTTTTTCTTCAGATGTCTCACTTGTCCAGTGGTCTTCAGATTCCTCAGTTGGATGCCTTTATTCTCCTGGAAAGATAAAAACAAAATGCTGCCCTAGCCCTAACTTTGAGGAGTTTCCTTTTTGGCAGGTTATATCTGATCAAATGAGAAGCATTGGTTAGTCTTATAAGTTAGTTTAGATTGAATGGCCATCCTGTTTGATGAACTATCACCTCTTCTAATCAAGAGCTCTCTCCTATTCAAATCTAATCTTTATCAGTTTTGATGGTATCCATAGCTTTTCTTCTGCTGTGGAAACAAAAATAAAACCTCTTCTTCAATGTAACACATATCCCGGTTTCCATCCTGAGGTCAAGATGTCTTTAAAGTATACAGGCTGATTTAATTCAGCAGTTTTTCTATTATCCAATGTCTCTCCACAGCTGTCATTCCATTCTCATTAGCATTAAAAAAATTTAAAGTTAATAAAGCATTGTGCAATCTACCTCTGGGGGTCTTTATTATCCCTTTCTGTTTATTAAGCATATCTTTTAAAGTGCAATTAGATCTTTCTATAACTGCTTGCCCTGTAGGACTGTGTGGTATACCTGTAATATGCTTTATATTGTAATGTGCAAAAAAACTGTTTCATTTTGCTAGAGACATATGCTGGAGCATTGTCAGTCTTAATTTGTACAGCTATCCCCATGATGGCCATAACTTCTAATAATGTGTAATTACAGAATCAGTCTTCACAGAACTTAAAGCAGTTGCCCATTGAAATCCTGAATATGTATCTATGGTATGGTATACATATTTTAATTTTCCAAACTCTGCAAAATGAAACATATCTATTTCCAAATTTTATTTCTTTGAGTACCCTTTGAATTGCTTTCTGCAGGTAGTGGAGTTTGGTTATACAAAGAACAAATAGGATATTTCCTTGGCTTATTGCCAAGTGGTGGAAAACAAATCCTTGCTATTAACATGGTGTTTCTTATGAAATTCTGAGGCTTCTGACACATTTCCTATCAATAGTTGATCAATTTTTTTTCATTACCCTGTGCTAAAGGGCCTGGCAGACCCATATAAGACCTGATATGTGTTATACACAAGGGATAATTTCTATTTCTGATTATTTCTTATAATCAAATAAATAACAAGGTTAATTCCAAATCATCTGGAATAAGCTCAGCAGTTTCAATATGTAAAACAACTCATTCTGCATATTGAGAGTCAGTAACTATATTAAGAGGTTCTTGAATATCTAATAAGACCATGAGAATAGCATATGATTCTGACTTTTGAACAGAATCACAAGGGCTTTGAGCCACTTTATTTAAATTTCCTGATTTATAACCTGCTTTTCCTGATTTATTTGCATTAGTATAGAATGTAGGTGAAATTGGTGTTTCCCAAACAATGTGAAGAAGAACAATTAGTTATCTTTATAAATAGAAGTCTCTTGCTTTTGGAATATTTACTGCTAACCTCTCCCAAAAAATTACTGCAAGCTCTTTGCCAATGTTCATTTTCTGTCCATAGTGAGGAAATTTCAGCATGAGTAAAAGGAACCACAATCTCTGCTGGTTCCATTCCTGAATATTGATTAATTCTTAATTTTCCTTTCAGAATCAATTCAGAAACGTTTTCTACATAGGTCTTTAATTTTTTACTCTGTTTGTGTGGTAGAAATATCCATTCTAAAATATAATCTTCTCTATGCATAAGAATTCCTGTAGGAGCATGTGTAAAAGGGAAAATAACCAGAATACAATCAAACCTTGGATCCAAATGATCCACATGTGCATTCTGTAACATCTTTTCTATCAAAGCGAATTCTTTCTCAGCCTCAGCTGATAATTTTCTTGTACTATTTAAGCCCTTATCATCTTGTAGGGTTTGAAATAAATTACTTAGTTCTTGAGGTGTTAATCCAATTGTAGGCTGTAGCCAGTTAATATCTTCCCAGAAATTTTTGAAAATCACTAAGAGTTCATATTTGATTTCTTCTGATTTGTACTTTCTGTGGTTGAATTTGTTATAAATCCATCTTATATCCTAAGTAATTAATAGAATGACCTCTTTGTATTTTTTTCAGGAGCAATTTATAATCTCCAACAAGTAAAATTTTTCTTTACTTTTTCAAACATTTTCTCTAAGGCATCTGAATCAGCTAGTAAGATACCATCTATATAATGGTAAATTATAGATTGAGGAAACTGTATGAATTATTTCCAAAGGCTATTGTACAAAATATTGACATAAGGCAGGGTTATTTAACATCTCTTGTGGAACAATTTTCCACTGATATCTTTTAACAGGTTGGGAATTATTGTAAGTAGGTACTGTGAAGACAAATTTTTCTCTACCCTGTTCTTGGAAAGGTATAGTTAAAAAAAAAAAGCAGTCTTTTAAATCAATATAGACCATCCTTTAGTAAAAGAGAAGGTAAAAGAATTCCAGACTGTAAAGAGCCCATTGACTGAATCACCTTATTACAAGCTCTTAGATCTGTTAACATTCTCTATTTTCTAGTTTTTTTTTTCAGGGCTGAGGACTGAACCCAGGGTATTGCACTTGCTAAGCAAGCGCTCTACCACTGAGCTAAATCCCCAACCCCTCTAGGTTTTT
Source organism: Peromyscus attwateri (assembly GCA_902168425.1). Taxonomy (NCBI): domain Eukaryota; kingdom Metazoa; phylum Chordata; class Mammalia; order Rodentia; family Cricetidae; genus Peromyscus; species Peromyscus attwateri. The sequence continues at coordinate 16,925 of CABHPP010127445.1, read as the reverse complement.
AAAAAAATGACAAATATAGGAGAATTCCAAGGGCTGGTTGGTTCTTCAATATGTTAAGTGTTCAGCTACTCCTGTACCAATTGTTCTAATGCCTGTAGTTTTTCTGATGTTAAAGGCCATTGTTGCACCCAGACAGGTTTGTCAATTAACCATTTTAAAGGTAGGGCTGTTGGTACCTTTGAAAGATCAGCAGCTGTTGTACCCTGTTTATGTGTAACGGGGATGGTCAGTGACTGTTCTTTTAATATTTTTTCAGAAACATGTATTAGTTTATGGTTTGTTTCTGAGATTTGAGGAATGTTAATTTGGGTATTTCATTGCTGCGGCAAATCATGTCTCCTTAAATTCATTGCTATGGCTTCAGTTTTCCTCTCTGTCCTTCTGACCCTATACACTCAACCCCCCCCCCCCTTTGTTTTACCTGAGGTAAAGTTCCAGTCCCTAGAAGCTGAACATTTACCTCCAGAAGAGGCCAATTTGGATGCCAAGATTTTGGTGCAATTATGGTTACACCTGTGTCTACCAAACCCTCAATTTCAATATCATTTATTTGTATTTTTAACTTTGGTCTTTGATCATTTACAGAAGTTTGTCAAAATACTTGTTTTATGGTCTTCCTGAAAAGTTTGTTTTATCAAATAAAGCTGTTCTGTCATCCAGAGCAGTATGGGTTTTCAGAACAGGCAGTAAGTCTTTTAATTGCTCTGTGGAGGAGTTTCCCTAAAGTTAACAGGGAGTGATTGGACAAAATTTGACACAGGGACCTGTGAGAGGCCCCCTAAAGCATTTCCTGATGGCAAAGGGTTACCCTGTCTGTCCCTTGTTGATCTGCATTCATTAGTTCAATGTCGGCCTTTGCCACACCTTCTGCATACTGCAGAAGGGAGGGGCCTTCTGTTTGGATTATCTCTAGAAAAAAACATTGTTCCTAGGAAAGCTTTGCCTACAATCCCTTTTCAGATAACCTGGTTTACCACAATTAAAACATCTAACTTTTTGATTTTTCTTAAAATTTTTAGAAATCACTTCTCCTATCCAAGTATCATCATAAGCATGAGGTTCAATATCAGCTATATTTCTAATGAGTCCATCTATTGGTGCTAATCTTGCCTTTAAAGGCCTAATCACTCTTTTACATTCTGAATTAGCATTTTCAAAAGCCAAAGATTCAATTAATATTTGTCTAACTTCTGGATCTGATATCATTCTATTTACAGCTGAAGTTAATCTTTGCAAAAAATCAGTGAAGACTTCTTTTGGGCCTTGTATAATTTTAATAAATGACTCAATCCTCTTTCCTGATTCTTCAACCCTGTCTCAAGCATTCAAAGCTGGTATATGGCATAGAGCCAAGGTGTGATAATCAAATGCAATCTGTCTTTGCTAATCAGCATACTGGCCTCACCAAGAAGCTGTTCTTGGGAAATTTCAATACCTCTAGCCCTATTTCATTGTTCTATAACCCTAGCTTCATCTCTCCATCATATTTTCCACTGTAACTGAGGTCCAGCTTCCAATATGGCTGCAATGAAATCTTTCCAGTCTTATAGAATAATTCTATTCTGAGTGGCCCATGAATTTAATATCTGCTTCACAAAAGGTGAATGCATACCATATGAAACTATTGCTTCCTTAAATCTCTTGAAATCTAACATTTCTATAGGATTCCAGTTAACTTTTGAATAGCCTTGGGGATGCCTATCATCTGGTGGTCATTTTTGAATGGTAACTAGATGAATTAAGGTTGTTTTTTCTATAACCTTGGGCTGCTCCTCTTCAGTTTTATAGTGAAATGGTGCAGTAGGTTCTGCCCTAAACTCTTCTTGTTTGTGTGTGAATATTTTTCTTAGTTTCATTAGTAGGTTTTCCTAAGAATTGTATCTTATCAGTCAATTTTTCATATTTGGCACCAATATCAAACAACTTTTTTAGGGATAAAACATTAATTGCCAAACTGATATTTATTATAATTGACATTATGTCAATCCCAGCTAAGGTGATTATCCCTTCATTTAATTGTTCCTTTTTCAAACCATTCATTGTGGAAACCATACAGAGACCTCTCTGCGTTGTTATATTGTTTCCCATTTTTAACGTGGGGAAAGATTTTTTTAAAACTAATTCCCCACCTTAAGAATTCTCAGGTGTGTCACCAGATCTGCTGATGATGACAGTGAAGTGTGAGGCTGGAGGCTGGCTGTCACTGCATAGTGTGGCTGGACAGAGAACACAGGCGGTGCACAGTCTGGCTGAGGACAGCTGCAGCTGCTCATGCATAGCTGAGGGATGAGAGTGTGTGGTGGTCACGGTAGCAATAAAAGCCAGAGCTGGTGTCTGAGGCAGCTGATCTGGTGTGGAAGCAGCCCAAGGAGAGGGTTCAGGGGATGCCCACAACCCATGGGAAGAGGGAGCCAGCCACTCAAAAAGTGGATACAGGGGAATGCGTGGAAGAAGCATGTGGTGGGAAGTGAGGGCTCTGGGGCCACCCAAAGGTAGAGCCGGCCAGGGGTGTGAGGCTAACCTTGGTGGGGCTTGGAGCCCAGGCATGTGTGGAGTTTGGGGCACAGGCAGCAGCTGGAGGGTGTTGTAAAGAGGCTGCAACAGGAAAATCCCAGATTCACTCAGAGTGCTTGGGGCAAGGGAGGAAATGCCAGCCATGGTGGTGGCTCCAGCCACTGCAAAGCCAGGGGTGAGCAGCTACCTCATGATTTCAGGCCCTGAGTTGGACACTGGATGAAGCAGTTATTTAATGATTCTTTATCAATAAAAACTCAGGAGTCAGATATCAGGATAAGAACCTGAATGACCAGAGAAGTGGTGGAGAAGTGACCAGTGACCTCTTCTCTCTCTCTCTCTCTCTCTCTCTCTCTCTCTCTCTCTCTCTCATTCCTCGATACAAAAAGGGCCAAGACCCTCTCTGAGCCCTGTCCTACTACTTCCTGTGTCTATCAGTCCTCAGTTTTTCAAAACCTCTATAATTAATTTTGGTCAGCTAGTAGCTAGCTCTACCTCTGGTTCAAAACAATCTTTACCAACAGTCTCTGGAACATCAGAATGCAATCAAAATATCATACAACACTTTACACTGTATGAAGATGCTTCCCTGTGATTGGTTTAATAACAAGCTAAATGACCAATAGCTAGGCAGGAGGTATAGCAGGGACTTCTGGACAGAGAGAGCTCTGGGAAGGAGAAAGGCAACGTCTCCAGCGGAGGCAGAGGGAACAGACATGCAGGAGGAAAGGTAAAAGCCACGAGTCATGTGGCAACATGTAGATGAATATAAATGGGTTAATTTAAGTTATAAGAGGTAATAGGACAAGCCAAGGTATAGGCTGATCTTTTATAATTAACAATAAGTCTCTGTGTAATTTTTTTTTTTGTGTGTGTGTGTGATCTGGAAGTCCAAAGAAAAATCAGCCTACAAATACTTCTGGAAACTTCTTCTGGATTGCAGATGTAGCCAGAAGTCACATTGTATCAGCTTCCTGAGCATCCCTTAGCTCAACCAAGTTGATCCATCAAGTGAACTGGAGGTAACTGTTCTTCCCTGTTTTTCAGATTCCTCAAACAGAGGAGGGCATGAAGAGAGTGACTAAACTGGTAGGAACTTATCCCCAGGGCTTTATGATGTGGATGACCCCGTTGGTCCCCATTATCAATCTGTGCCACCCCGACATTGCCAAATCTGTCCTCAGTGCCTCAGGTATCTATGCAACCTGGTGGTGGTGTGGCTGTGCGGTGGGGGATCCCAAGAATTCTGGTCTCCATCCCCATGCTCCTGTGTGACCCCTGTAGCAGCCCAGTCTCTCTTTTTGCTCTTCTCTCTCAGCTTCTTCCCCTTCTCTCCATGGCATCACCAGCTCCCATGCTACTCTCTTCCCTGGTATCACATTGTTCCCACCTGGATCTTCAGGTTTGGGACATCTCTGGAGGTCCTTATCCTTTCCTTAGCCTTGGAAACTCATGCTCTATTTTCTCTCACAACTGAGTGGAGAAGTGCGGTCTCTACTAGGATGTGTTTAGAGGGTTCCTGTAGACGGACTTGTTCGAGCCATTTGCAGGAATGTTGAAGGCAGGGGTAGGTGGCTCAGTGGGCATCAGAAGCAGCTGGGGCTCAGGCCTGGCATCAGCAGAGCCATTCCTAGGTCTAAAATAAGGCTTGTGGCTGGTGGAAGATCTGGGCTGCTGTTTCTATGCCACTCAGTTCTGCTGGATTGATCTTTCTACCCCTTCTATTGGTTGGTCGTTTTATATCCATTACTGTCTTACTCACAAATCTCTTCCAAGACATCTCAGTGTATCATATTCTTCTTCAGCCCTTCCCTTTCCCATTTTGGGAAGTTGCAGAATCCCACAAAAAACATGGCTCTGACATCTGCAAAGCAGGTCCCTGGCTCTCTCCGGCTGCCAAATGCTTTTTCAGTTGTGAAACTCAACTTCATGTGGTCCAGAGACAGAGAGGAATCTGTTGACTGTAGAGACCATGGAGACTGATCTACAGGCACAGATGGATTCTCAAACCACATTGCCGGGAATCTGTTTTCTTTCAGATTTACCTTCCTCTGCATCACTGTTCGTTCAAGGTATATCTTCATAGTGAAATGAGTTCCAGAAGTTCAATACTATGGGGGAACTTGCTTCCCCCCACTCCGCCAGCATTCCCACGATTGACTTAATTATTCTGGCCTGATTCACAAGGCAAATTCTTCATTTAGTTACTGCAACTCTGTCCAATCTGGACAGGAACAAGTTTTCCAGTGCTATTGCTTGGGGAATACAAAGCAGTTGAATGGAGAACTCAGGCCATTGACTTTTCAGTCCCATGTATGCTATTGACTTATGAGAGATGATGGGCAAATGTCTGTATCCTCCAGATTCAGGCTCTTTGTATGGAAGATGGGATAGAGGAGAACCCAGGCTAATATGGTGTTTTGGATTCAAGTTGAGAATGACCTTTTTTGTTGTGGTAACTGAGACTAGGATTGGTGTATAGCCAGGTTGTTGGGTGGAAACTCTGTCAGGGCTCAGCATGGAACACGAAGAGGTGCTGGATAGAATTCCGAGAATTTCCTGTGGGTGGGTGGGGCAACGGCATGTGTTCATTTCAATCTTCCACCCCATCTTTACTAAACTCTGCTCCAGTTCGACCCTGCTTGCCCACCTCTGAAATTCTTGTGCTCCTTCCAGCTGCTCATGTACCCTAAGAGCAGGAAGCCTGGGCCATGACAATTATGCCCCTGCCTCAGTTACACGTGGATGTCACCCACTTTCCCTCTGGTCATGAAGCTTGTCTGGAGCACAACTCTCTGATGTCTTCTGTGTAGCCACATCTGCTATAAGGTCACATTTACTTGGACATGTGGGTCCTGTCTATATCTGGTATATGTTGTACTGGGGACCCTATGATGGTCATACCTTGGCTGAGCTGGTGATCTCGATATTTGAGGCATGTCAGGTGCTGCTTGAGGAGACATTTGGATTGTCTATTTTCTCTTGTTTGTTACATCTGGGTTCTGCTTGGGATTTGCCTAAATTGTGGGACCCAGTGTCCCACTGAGAAGTGACAGATCTTTTCTGAGTATTGTTTAGGGAAGGAATTTAAATAAGTCCGGGTGACACCACTGGCCCAGTCTGGTCATATTTGGGCCACGTATAGCATGTTGATGGACTTTTTTGGAGACAGGGTCTTGCTACTTAGCCCAGGCTGTTCTTAAACTCCTGATTCTCCTGTTGCAACTTCTCTTTTACAGATTACAGCTGTTCACCCCTACAACTAACCAGTGAGATACCTTTCAAATCCTATCAGAGGCCTGTCTCTGGGGTACACTGAGACCTGTTAGACTGTAGTGGAAGATTCAACAGATCCACCGAGTCTGGCATGAATTCTGGAGTGATGGCACCCATGCTTTGAAGTAGCCTTTTGTAAATAGTCAGTGATTGTTACTTGAGTTGCTCTTGCTGAAGGATTCCCAGCCTTTGCATAACTTAGTCTGAGACAAAGCTGGCAAACCAGGAAGCCTTGTGTGGCTGAGAATTGCTTAGGTAATGGTTCCTTCTAACAACTCCTAGGTCAGAGAAGAGGTTTTGGTATGCAGAAATTGACTTGCTAAAGGTCCATTTTGTGTAACAATAAAGAGGCTTTTGTGAAGCAAAAAGGCACTTGTCCCTCAGAGGCTGATTCCCCTGCTGCTGCTGCTAACTCTCTTTCTTCAACTGATCCACTCACTAATAGACCATCTTTGGTCCATGTCATAGCATGTGGTGTCATGGCAGGGCAGAAATGTGTGTTAAGGCTGAGTCAGGCCATGTCAGCTCTTGTGTGTTCCTGACATGTTTTCCATGTCTATTTTAGGAGATGTAAGAGATTATCAGGGTGGTCAGAGGGGCAGTAGGTCTTTGTAAAAGTCTATAGAGTGTTGCTATTGGCTCATGTATAGTAGACATGTTGGTCTATGTAGAAGCCATGTGAAGGCATGCTGGGACATGATGTACCATGTTGGGCTGTGTCTTTGCCCACTTGTTGTTGTCTTGTCTGCCCCCCTCCACCCAGTTTGCTCCCCTTTACTGCTTACTCTGTTCTTAACTCCTTTCCAGCCATTCTGAGTTTGGAGGGGAAATGCAGACCCATGGCTAGGAGACCCTATTCACTCCCACAATCTGTTCTCATATTCTCTATGTCCCCTGACTGTCCTTGTTCATGTCAGCTGCTGTTGCTCTGAAGGATGTATTCTTCTACAGCTTTCTGAAACCCTGGCTAGGTGAGTATCTGTAGGTGAGGGGCAAGGGGCACTGATGGAGGGCAGGAGAAGGCACTGTCCCCTCTCACTTCTTTGGTTGATTGCCTTACCAGGAGATGGGCTCTTGGTGAGTGCTGGTGAAAAATGGAGCCACCACCGGCGCATGCTGACACCCGCCTTCCATTTCAACATCCTGAAGCCCTATGTGAAGATTTTCAATGACAGCACCAACATCATGCATGTGAGTCCCTGGAACCCAGGGTTACAATGTCTGCTCTCATCTAAAATAACCATTTGTGTAGTTGCAGCAGAGGATGGTTAAGGAGGCTGGTTCTGTCGGGGTAGAGGTGGTTGGGGGTGGGAGAGCCAAGGACTAAAACCAAACATTGACATTGTCCCTCTCTCTGGCTAGGCAAAATGGCAGCGCTTGATCTCTGAGGGTAACACCCGCCTGAATATGTTTGAGCATGTCAGCCTCATGACCTTGGACAGTCTGCAGAAATGCGTCTTCAGCTTTGATAGCAACTGTCAGGAGTGAGTCCCTAACCTGGGCTTGGGAACCTGGGCCATGGAAGCAAAGGAGAAAGAGGAACGCAGAGTGGTTAGAGAGCCTTCTTGCAGGAAGTGGATCAGAACTGTCAGTGAAGCACCTGGGGGGAGCAGAGGGAGAGAGAGTGCTTGTTCCCTGAAATAGAATTGTTTGCCTAAGATAAAGAATGTAGATCGGCAGAGCATGTGGGGAGGCATTCTGGAAGTGAGGGAGTGAAGGCAGGGGGATTGACAGAGGCTTGTATTTGGGTGGGAGCTCCACCTCAACCCCTGGCACCCTGGCATCCCTATACCCAAAGAGTCTGGAATGTTCTGGTAGAAGATCTACCTCAACTCCCCTCCCCCGTCTCTTTCCCCAAACTCGCCCCTTCAAAACCCGCCAAACACAGTTCTTCCCGCAGAGAGGTTCAAGACCACTCCCATAGGGGATATAAGCTGCATCCCAGAAAACAGACATGTGGTTTTCCGGTCTCTCCTCCCTGTCTCCTCTCTGGGGGGCTGGAGAACCGCCTGGGAAAGCTTTACCCATTAAACCGGGGCTTTTCTAATTCGGTCTGATTTGGCTTGATTTGGATTGCTGCATTGGCGGAAAGGCTTATCAGGGTGCAAAAAACGTATCAGTTTGATCATAAGGACAGTGAAAGGCCAGACAAAGTGATGATTCCTGAGGTTCCCAGGACAACTATGAAGGTGCCTGAGGTCTTATTAGCCATATTTCTAGCAATGTGCCAAAGTATTTGAGATGAGAAAAGGCTTATTTTGGCTACTGGTGTCAGAGTTCTGGTTTCATTCATGCTGTGACAAACACTTTGACCAAAAACACCTTGGGGAGAAAATGGTTATCACATCTTACACTCCCTGGTCATGGTCCGCCGTTGAGGGAAGTCAGAGGAGGAACTCAAGCAGAAACCATGGAGGCATGCTGCTTCCTGGAAACTTGCAGATCTGTGCTTAACTATCTCCCCTATACAGGCCAGGACCACCTGGTGCTGCCCAGTGGGGTAGGCTCTCCTGCATCAATTAAAAATCAAGACAATCCCCCACAGACATGGTCTAGTGTTGTGTATCACGTGTGGGTTCAAGTGGATCTGAGAAAAGACAGAGGTTAGCCTTTTCCGGGGATCAGCCTTGGGCAGATGGACTCACTGTTGCTGAGCAAATGGCTTTTTTTATTGTTATCCAGTTTAACCTTTAACAAGTTAATTTCTGTATACCAAAATCTCTTGTCTAAGTTCTCCAGGGGAACAATGCCAAATGCAAATTCTCAATTAAAGGACACCGGGGTTTGCCAGGTTCTCCCCCAACCAAGTTTGGTACAGGCTTTGCACCTTTAGGAAACTCTCAGACAAGATTTGCATATTTCAAACGGAAGGTACCAGAGACAAAAGGCAGACTAAAACTAAGGACTAGCATTCTGGAATCAAACCAGCTGCAGAAATCTGCAGGGGCTCTCCCTACAGTCCAGGCAGTTCTTCAATCAAGGTTGTCCTGTCAGATGACTACAGGCTGTGTTGACAATTAAGGCAAACAGGACCACTGGGTCTAATGCTTTTGGGCCTGTGGAAAGGCAGTATGTCTCAGCTAGGAGCATATGAGAGAGGAGGCTGAAAACCTCATGGTATACAAAAAGTAAAAGGAGAGAAGGGGGGGGGGCAGACAGACAGACAGAGAGGAGACCAGGGTGCCAATATCTCATTCATGACCATCCCCAACAGATTATCCCTCTGCCAAAACACCATGTTTTAAAGACTCTTAGTCCCAAATGCTCTCACAGTCAGGGAACCAGGATTATTTACTCCGTGGCCTCTGGGAGACAGTTCCAAATTGTAGTAAAGCTGATGTTGGAAATGATCAGAACTTAGCTGTCACCACCGGTTGTCCTACAGACTCTACAGGATCAGTTGACACTGATTCAGGGACGTCATGGAGGGAGCTGAGTGTGAACCTGCTGAGAGAGAATGAAGTCTTTAGGGGTTGAGCTGGGTCTTTGGAAGTTGAGCTGGGTGGGGGTTTCAAGAAAGAAGTGAGACAGTCTGGATCATGGGTGGTAGAGGAAGGAGAGGAGTCTGCTGTCCACACTACTTACTGTAGTATCTACAGAGGTGGAGTCAGCTCAGAGATGCAATGGAGCGGAGACTATGGAGAGAAGTCTTAACCCCCACCATACTGCATCTATGTGGCCTTCTAGTTCATCTGTTCCAGATGGATTTAACCTCCTAGAGCTGGCCCTTGGGACTCACATGTGTTAAATCCTTTCCTCCTCTATACCCAAATCCTGCAGGAAGCCTAGTGAATATATTGCCACCATCTTGGAGCTCAGTGCACTAGTATCTAGAAGGAACCGACAGCCCCTGCTACACATGGACATGCTGTACCATCTCACCCCAGATGGGATGCGCTTCCGAAAGGCTTGCAGCATTGTGCATGAGTTCACTGATGCTGTCATCCAGGAGCGGCGCCACACCCTCCCCAGTCAGGGTTTGGATGACTTCCTCAAAGACAAGGCCAAGTCCAAGACTTTGGACTTCATTGATGTGCTGCTGCTGACCAAGGTGGGCTTCTCAAGAGATGGAATGGGTATTGATGCCAGACGTCAGGTCTGATAACTTGGTGCTGTGGAGCCAGGGTATGTCCTTGTGGTTGGGGAGGACACATTAGGCATAGAGGGATTTAGGCACAGAAGACAACCGAGTTTGAAACTTTGAAGAACCTAAAGCCTTTTCAAATTAATATGTTATTGAGTGGCAGTTATATCTGTCCATATCTATGCTGACCAAATCCATGATCAGAACAGTCTCCTTAGTCATGGCAGTAGGCACAGCCAGAATAGGAATATAGCAGTGATTTCCTGTTGTCTGCATCCCGTTTTCTAGGCGATGTGTTTACCTGTACATGCAGCAGGGCTTATATAATCACAGGAAGAAGGATAGCAGGTTAGCATCTTGTGGTTCATACAGAATAACAGGTGCACCCGAGTCAAGTTCCCCTCAAGGAGGTAGAGAGGCCAAAGAGGCAGGGAAGGAGCAAGAGATACAGGGATGAGAGAGGAAGAGATTGATGGAGGGAGGGTGGGAGAGAGAGGAGACTGTGTTCTGAGGTTAAACATGTTCTCTCCATGGCAAAGGAGAAGTCTATACAGTTGCAAACCAATGACTCCACAGGACGTAAGATGCCCTGGACCCAGCACATTAGACTGGGAGCAGAAGTCTTTGCAATAAGCCTTCACCTCTAACTTCTGAGGCAAATTGTCATGAATTCATCTTGCATGTCAGACCACTAACCACTTTTTCAAAAAAACAAAAAGTTTCTTCATCACACAGAAACATGGAAATATTTATTGAGGGACAAATCAAGAGGTAGAGTGGCCACCATGAAGCCTGTGGGATGGGGACTTTATTGACGATGACTAAAAAATGTGGTGTAAGAATACTGTGAGATCTGGATCCCTCTGAACTGATGCAGTTTGAGCTCTTGCCTTGTCTCCAGGATGAAGATGGAAAGGAGCTGTCAGATGAGGACATCAGAGCAGAGGCTGACACCTTCATGTTTGAGGGTGAGGGTCTCACTGTGGGACTAGAGCAGACACTCCATCCTTGGAGCATGTTGAGGGGGAGGGGTTCTACTCCTTCATTCCACCACCCTTGTGGTTTATAACCATGTGTGTGCTATCCATCTGGTGGTGCTGAAACAATCCATAGACCCAAGCCTGCCCGTCTGTCCCTCAGGCCATGACACCACAGCCAGTGGGCTCTCCTGGATCCTGTATAACCTAGCAAAGCACCCTGAATACCAGGAGCGCTGCCGGCAGGAGGTGCAGGAGCTGCTGAGGGACCGAGAGCTTGAGGAGATTGAATGGTGAGCTCTGGTTTGTGGTCTCTTCTGTAGACCTTCTTCTCAGCTCTGCTTTCCAGATGAGGAAGAGATGCTCTTTTTGTTAATTCTTCTAATTCTTCCATTATTGTTCAGTGCACACAGGAGCTGAGTTCAGAGGGGGATACTCAGTCTGGCCAGCAAGGGAAAGGTTTTTGGCTTATGAGACAGAGAGATTTGTGTTGCCGAGGCAACAGTAACCACACATGCACGTGTCAGAGGAACTCCTCCTCCTACCCTTCTTCCCAGTAGCCTCTTTTGCTTCCCTGAGTGCTTGCTCTTTTCATGCACCTCAGTTCCCACTGCACTGCCAGGTTCAGGGATTCACAGGGACACCTTGGTGGTGATCTATGTGCTGTCCAGTTCCCCTGGGTCATCCTTTCGTCATTGTTCACTCATTTAGTAAACCTTGTCAACTGTCTTCCCACCTCAGTTTTGTGTCCGGCCCCATCTGGGCTCCAGAGACCTGAGATGGGCTCAGGCCGGGAAGCTGATTGCCAAGAGCTCTCAAATGGGTGGGAGAGTGCTCATTCAGGACACTCTCCCAACTCTTCACTTTGTTAGATTTATATGCTTTATTTTATGCGTAATAGTGTATTTCCTGCATGTATTTTATCATGTGCATGTCTACATGTATCTACAGAGGTAAGAAGACAAGGTCAGATCCCTTGGAACTGGAGTTATGGATGGTTGTGAGCCACTATGTAGGTGCTGGGAACCAAACCTAGGTCCTGGGCAAGAGCAGCAGGTGCTCTTAACTGTTGAGCCATCCCTACAGCCTCCTCCCTCATGTCTCTGCTTTTCTAATTCTTACATAGTTGATACTTTCGGGCACTGTATTAAGATGGTTAAAAGGACCAGAGTCAGCAGAGGATACACCAAGACCAAGTTCTTAGAGCAAAGGAGATTTATTTGCCCGAGAGGGACAAAGTCAGGGGATAGGAGACAAGGGAGAGAGGAGAAAAGGGGAAAGGGAGAGGGGGAAGTGATATTTACCCTGGAGGGACAGAAGACTGCCTCTGGATAGAGAGGAGACAGATGTGGTCTATAGGTGAATGGCAGTTTATAAAGGGAAAAGAGGAAGCCTGTGCTGGGATCAAGTGGTCTCTTTTGACTGGGCATGCTAATTAGGTAAGCCAAAAGGGGCTTTTGATTGCTGGACTTCAATACTTTGATAGCTGGACCTTGGTGGTCAGCCTCAGGAGGAGGAGATGGCCAAATAAGGGAATAGACATTGGTGGCTAGCTTTAGGGATGTAATCTATGGTTTAGCAAGAGGTGAGGGAAGGGGTAAAAGGCAAACCTATCAGAGCCTTGTTTGCCATGCTCCGGCCTGCTAGAGCCCTTCAATGGTTGAGAAACTGGGTTTGCTGATCCACATGGGCTGGCAGCCTCTGTTTTGCTCCTGGATAATTGTGTGGTGGTTCCTCAGGGACGACCTGGCCCAGCTGCCCTTCCTGACCATGTGCATCAAGGAGAGTCTGCGGCTGCATCCTCCAGTTACTGCCATCTCCCGCTGCTGCGCCCAGGACGTTTCCCTCCCAGATGGCCGGGTCATCCCTAAAGGTGCACACAGAACAGGGGAAGAGGGTCCTGGGTAGGCAGGCGGATCACCATGCAATAGAGTCTCGTCGGTACAACCCCTCTTCTCCCTCAGGTGTTACCTGCATCATCAGCATCTTTGGGATTCATCACAACCCGTCTGTGTGGCCGGACCCTGAGGTGCTGTTTATCTTACTACCTATTCTCCTATATTATGGGTTGGTGGTCCTAGGGGAGGGGGCAGGGCTTTGACACGGGAAATCAGATGTCACCTTCCCCCAGCACGCTCAGGACTCTCTCCTTGGCTGTCCTGGGAGAATTCACTTATGCACCATGGTTTCGTGTCTTCTGTCAGGTCTATGACCCCTTCCGCTTTGACCTAGAGAACATCAAAGACAGGTCTCCTCTGGCTTTTATTCCGTTCTCCGCGGGGCCCAGGTGAGGCCAGAGGGCTTAGGATGATGGGGCGGTGTCTGGAGCTGAGGGTGAGAATAGGGGGCGGGGGGAGTTGGGATAGTCTGTTTTGTGTCTCTTTCCCCGTCCTCTGCTCAGGAGTAAAGGTCTGTAGAACCTGGGGTTGGAAGGTGAAGGGTGGGTAGCCCTGTGCTTAGAACCCTGTCCCAGCCCAAGTTGGGAGCAGAGGCTGAGCCAGGCAGGTTCCGTGGATGCGGATGCCCAAGAGGGGTCCTAGGCCCTGTGTGCCATCCCTCTTGTCCCTGATACTGACCTGGCCCAGAGGGAACCCGGTCAGGTTGCGTCAGACGCTGTCTGTCTGGGTCCTGGCACAGTCAAGAATCTCTATTCTGTCCTCCGGTAGGAACTGCATAGGACAGACTTTCGCCATGAGCGAGATGAAGGTGGTGCTGGCGCTCACCCTGCTGCGCTTCCGCATCCTGCCAGACAATATGGAGCCGCGCAGGCAGCCGGAGCTGATCTTGCGCTCAGAGGGAGGGCTGTGGCTGCGGGTGGAGCCGCTGAGTGTGGGCACAAAGTGACCCCCTACACCTGACCTGGAACCGCCCTACCCACCCACCCACTTCTGCGGATCCTAGAATAAACAGAGCTGTCGCCTCTTCGACTCACTAAAAGCCTGCAGGAAACTCTAGGGATTCGAGACTTGGGAGGAGGAGGCCAACTAATGCCGAAGACCTCTGACTTCTTTGGCAGGCCACTGAACGCTATGATGATGACGAATTCTCCTCCATCCAAGCTGTATTGTTCTCTGGGCAGTTGGGAACCACGGGTTGGTGTGTAAGCAGGAGAGGGACCAGGATGAAGGGCAAGATTAAGGCTCTGATTCTCAGAGGCAAACCCTTAGCCACACTATGTTTCCACCTTTGAACATTCATTTTAATCTCATATGCCTGTCTTCTCTTACCTTGGGATTCGTCACTGTTTCAATGGTTTACTAATTTCTTGATTATTAAGGCTAACAAGCCAGGCCTTTTTTGTTGCTGCCTTTGAGACGGGTTCTCACTTTGTTTCCCTGGGCAGTCTCAGACTAAGGTGTTAAAGAAACCTTGCCTCTGCCTTCCAAACAGTTGTGGGACTACAACCCATCGAGCACTATACAGGGTAATCCTGGCTGTTCTGTAGCATGTCTGACCAATGCAGCATCCTACAGGGGACCAATGCAGCATCCTACAGGTTTTATCTAGTGAGAGGAGAGTGAGGGATTCTGGGATGATGGTGTGATTTGGAAAGTACTACAAACTGGCCATATCTGGACTTCTGCTCTGCAGGGGTCTCCTTCAGGACAGAGTCCAGTGACTGACTTCTCCCAGGGAACTTGGGACTAATAACATCTATAAAATAGGAAGGAACGTGGTGGGGTAGAAATGTAGCCTACTGATGGAGCTCTGAGCATGTGGGGAATACTGTGTATTTTCCTCTCAACACACTATTTATTAAAAACAAACAACATGGGATGAGAAAAACAAAGACCTGGGGCCTGGAGAGATGGCTCAGAGGTGAAGAGCACTGGCTGCTCTTCCTGAGGTCCTGAGTTCAATTCCCAGCAACCACATGATGGCTCACAACCATCCATAATGCGATCTGCTGCCCTCTTCTGGCGTGCAGAGCAGAAGTGCAGACATAGCCACTGTCGAAGGCCAAGGAGTACCTACAGCTCAGAAGGGAAAGGAATCTGATAGGTTTTCTGTACCTGGATAATAGGTTTTCCTCTAACCTAGTAAGCCAGATCAAGCTGGATTAAAAAGTAAAAAACTAGGTTTATTTGGTCAAAGCACTCCCGGGTGACCCTCCAGCCCCCAGAGATCGAGGTGGGGGGAGGGGGCAGGAGAAAAATCACATGGTCAATTTAAAGCAGGTGTTTATGTACCCTGCAGTTGAGGGATGATGTTTGTGTCCGTGTGTGGTACACTTTTGGGCGGGGTCTTGAGCAGCTAGCAGCTTGGGGAGGGGGAGCTTGGTGGTTTTTCTGAGAGGACAGGGTTTGGAGAGGCAGGAATGGATCCCAGCTGGAGATTCTCGCTGAACAGTATCCTGGCAGTTGGAAGCCAAGTAATACCTATAGCTCTGAAGGGAAAGGTATCCTGGCACACCTGTGTGGCTTTTGTAGTAAAAGTAAACAAAGCAGGGAGCTCCATGGTGACACTTACCCAGTCGGAGGGGAAAGACAAGTGGTTAGAGCAGATCGAGGAGGACACAGCTGGAGAAGTGCAAGTGTCTTAGTGAGTAGAACTGCACAGGTGGTGGGATCTTGAAGAACATTGCAGGGCGTACGTCCATGCATGGGCAGCCCAAAGGGAGCAGAAGAGTCTTTCTTAAATGGTCAGAGATAAGAGACTTAAGTCCCCTGAGGCTATGGAGAGAGAGTGGGTATTGAGCCTGGGTGATATATTTGGTGGGGTCTGACAAGGAGGGAAAGCTGTCACCCTACCCTGACAATAGGGGAACAAGAAGATGTGGGTCCCTAGAACTCCGTCAGGACTAAACAGGTGGCCCCAGTGTCCAGAAAGGAAAGATAGATCTCCCTGATACTGTGATGTCTACCTGAGGCTCCCAGTGTGAGATGGCAGTGGTCAGGCCAAGGGAACCTGGGCCCCCTCAGTCATCCCTGGCCAGATCTAGGAGGTTGGTTGAAAAGTCATCTGGGTTTGATGTTCCCACGCCTCGAGGGACATGAGGGCAATCAACACCCCACGGGCCTTCTTGATGGCATCTTGGACATGGTCTGGGTGGTTTATGAGGGATCAGACAGGCCAGGGGCCCAGTGACCCTCCTTACTGCATTTGAAACAGGGACGTGGAGGTTCTCAGGCTTTGGGAGGTCAGGGAGCCTGGGCAGTTGCTATGGACAGTCGAAAGGCCTTTACATAGCATCAGGAATTTTTGTTTTGGGACTTTTTCATCTCTCCCATGGTACCTTAAAGGCACTACTAAGACTTCTGCCTGTGGAGTCACAGGGGCCCTTTCTCTAGATGTTTAAGTTTGGCCCTAATATCAGGGAAACTCTGGGAGAGGAAGTAGGTCATAGGAGTTGTTTTCCATCTGGGGTCTCGGGATCCAGACTGGTATATTGTAAGAGGGCTTTTGTGAGGCGGTGTAAGAATTGAGATGGGTTATCATGTTTGTCCTGAATGACCTCTTGGATTTTCTCATTATTTCCCTCTTTAAGGGTGGCCAGCCAGGAGGCAGGTTACAAACAGATCCCTAGCAAGGATGCCCCCTGGGGTATTGTAATTTCATTCAGGGTCCTGGTCAGGGACTGCGCCAGCCCTGACTGTGTGGGAAGCCTGTCACTGAGAAGGGAGAAAGGGGAACCAGAGAGGCTGGAGAGCAAGAGAAGGGACTGGGTGGAGGTTTGTTACTGTGATTGAAAATAGTGGAAGAAACATCTGCTTTGGGCCTCACAGCTAGGAGGAGTTGTTTTTCCTTAGATGGCTTATGTCATGTGGTCACTTTTATCAAGATGGGAGTGAGGTCACATGGCAGAGTCCATCATTTCCAACCCTAGCAAAGATGGCTGTCAGCCATGTGACTACCTCCATCCCAGTGGGGGACAGCAGCCAAGGTGGCAGCAAGCCACATGTTTCCTATACTTATGTATAGATTTTTAGCTATCAATCCTGGTGTTATGAGTTTTAAATTAACCCTTTTGTTACAGAGTTTACAGGGGTTTAATCAGACCCAGTATGCTTACAAATCTTGAAATACAGCAAGTTCACACAACAGTTTTACAAATCTTGAGATAAGATTTATAC
>CABHPP010127444.1:19886-45907 GCA_902168425.1 Peromyscus attwateri | reverse complement strand
GGAGGCAGGGACTGGAGGGATCCCTGAAGTTCCTTGGCCAGAGAGTCTATCTGAATCAATGAGCTTCAGGTTCAGTGAGAGACACCGTATCTAAAAATAAAGGTGGTGGGTAACACCAGAGTGACCTCTGGCCTTCACATATACATGCCCATATGCACATGTCCATACTAACAAGCACAGTACACACACACACACACACACACACACACACACATACACACACACACACACACACACACACACACACACACACACACGAACAGTCTATAAGCAGGTCTTATGACACAACAAACCTCAAAAACATGCTAAGTGAAAGAAATCAGGCACAGTAGAATAGAGAGATTGCTTATTGGATAAAAGCGGCTACTGCTCTTGCACAGAACCAGGTTTGGGTTCCCAGCTCTTACATACAGGCTCATAGATGCCTGCACCTCCAGTTCCAGAGGGCCTGATACCCTCTCCTGACTTCCACAGGCTCCGCATGCATGTGGTGCACAGACAGACACGCAGTCACACACACATAAAATAAGAATCTAGGTACACAATGAGGTGGGTAGAAAGGTAGAGAAAATTAAGAAGTCGTGGGGAGGAAAGGATCCCTCCACCGAGGAACTGGGGCTGAGAGTCTTACCAGCTATGAATCAAGAACCCCAGCTAATTGAGAGCATTTTCTTAACACCTGTCTTCTTTCCCAGTCACAAACCTGTATTTCCTAGGCATCTCACCAGAATCGCCACGTACAGAAAATGTCCTGTCCTAAAACCCCTTTGCAAGCCTAATGGTTTTAACTCTTAATCATTTAACCTTCCTAGTTTCACTTTATCAGATCATAATGCCATCATCCAAGGCCCTTCTGGACACACTTTATGATTTCATATATCAAAGAAAGAGAGAAAAGAAAAAACAACAACCTTTCTTAGCAACCCATGCAGCCATGAGAGAACTGCCCAAGCAGGGCATATGGCTACTGATAAAGATGCTTAATTTCCACCCATTCTGAGGAAGCCAGTCTTTCCTAGAACATTTCTTTAAAAGGAAGGAAGGAAGGAAGGAAGGAAGGAAGGAAGGAAGGAAGGAAGGAAGGAAGAAAGAAAGAAAGAAAGAAAGAAAGAAAGAAAGAAAGAAAGAAAGAAAGAAAGAAAGAAAGAAAAAGAAAATAAAAAATCCCAACTCTCCTTCATGGCCCATCTTAAATGTCTTTTCTGCTCTGAAGCCGAAGATTTGGGTTGTCTCCAGTTGACATCCTTAAAGTACATGAATGTCTGAGGCTGCCGAGAGACTATGCCTCCACCCCAGCTGCTACTGAACAAAAGACTACATGTCTTCTGCTTCTCTGCCTAAAAATAAACAAGAAGTATCTATAGAGCACAAATTTATAAATACAGAGAGAACAGCAGTAATTGCCTATACTGAGAGTGTCTACAAAAACACAGACACTGGGAATGGATGGAAATTTTATAAAACTGAATTGTACAGATTGGAACCAAACTCTGTGAAGTTAATTTCACGATACTGTTTGCTGTCGTGATAAAAAAGACTGACCAAAAAGCAACTTAGGAAAGAGAAAAGGGCTCATTGGGCTTACCAGTTACAGCCCATCACCCAGGAAGCCCAAAGCAGCAACTCAAGGCAGGAACCTGGAGCTGGGACCTGCAGCCGAGACCATCAGAGGAAGTGTGTTTTACTGCATTGCTTCCTGTGGGTTGCTCAGCTACCTTTCCTCTACAACCCAAAACCCACCTGCCCAGGGATAACACAACCCACAGTGGTCTGGACCTTCCTACTTCAACTGGCAATCAAGAAATGTCCCACAGACATCTCCACAGGCCAATCCGATGGAGACAAGAAATGTCCCACAGACATCTCCACAGGCCAATCCAATGGAGACAAGTCTTTTACCGAGGTTACCGCTTCCCAGGTGTGGCAAATGGCAACCAAGATTAGCCACCACAGATAGGCAGAAACACACCTTGAAATTTTAATCGTGTCTTTTGTGTTCATATTCATTTTCAAACTGGGAAAAATACATAAGACCAAAATGTGCAAATGCTATCAAGAGAGCCACCCAGAAATAAAAAAAGTGTTGTTATGCTTTTTATTTTCCAACAACTTGCACCTTCATTCATCCTCATTTACTTGAATTACGGAAAGCAAGTCAGCCTGTTCTCCAAATATTTCATAAGAAGGATCACACAGAAATTCATAGAAATAACTAAATTCAAATGTAATTATAATTCAATTTACCAAAATCAGAACACTATTTTTATAAAGTTTTAAATTGCCTTTGTTCCCAGTTCTTCAAGATTTATCACATTTAAAATTACCAAGTCAAATTGCATTTATTTTTTCCCAAAATTCACAGGTTAATTCCAAAGCAATTAAAAGTTGTTGGAAAGATCATTGTTTCTGACAATGTGGGTGTTGTCAGTAAGAATCTTAGATACTTCCCTCTTGGTGGTAAATATTTGCGCCACTTTTGAAAATATGATGTACCTGTTACATTCCTGCTTCTTTCCTCATGTGAAAAACAGAGAGAAATGTGTCTTTCCTCCTTTGCAGGGCTCTGACAGGCATCACAGCCAAATTATACTCATCCTGTAAACCTGAAACTTAAGTTTAAAGTCATAATTAATCATACACATAACTTCACTGGATATTGAAAAGCCCCTTAAGTGACAAAGGGTGCTATTGAAATTGAACTCCATGAGTCAGACAGTGGGCTAGGTAAGATGTCACTGTCAACAAGGATATTATGGTCTGGAAGGGAAAGCACACCATTCTCCATGGAACATGTTTACCCTCTTACTCTCCTAACTGCTAAATACATTTATAGGCCACATAAGAAGCCTCTTTGGAGCATCAAAATTTCTATACAGCAAATTATTTCAGTCCTATCAAACTAAATGGCCATGTTACATTTTGGTAGATTTACATAGTTACTGCCCCATAACAATGATTTTGGTGTGCTTAAGGACATTCTGTACCCAGCAGACAAATCAAAGGGTCCCCCCAAAGCCGTACTTTAATTGCTGGCCTGATGACAAGCTGCCTTGGGTGGAAATGAACTACGTCTAATAACTGAAGATCTGCAACTTCAAAAAAAAAGAAATCATAGTTTGAGTGTATTAAAATTGGAACCACTGGTTCTAGGGAAAGGCGGCTTGGGGTTGGAACCAAATGCATTCCCACAATGGCTTCAATTAAGGGCAAATAACTGACGTCAACAAAAGCCTTTGCATCTGACCTCAGTGAGGACAAAAGTGTCTGTGGACTTTTGCTTGGGGCTGAAACAAAGACACAGTCCTTGCTCCTAGAGACCAGATGCACACTTTGATGTGCCTCCTTATTGTACCCTCAACTCTGCCTTCTTTCCCACTTTCTATAATCTGTAAAAATGTTCCATTTAGACACAACTGCTTGAACACTGGCCAACAATGTGAAATTTTATAAGGATGAGTTGCCGTCTCCATTTATCAGCAAGATATTCAGAACATCTGTCAGGTCAGTTGAGCTCAGTGGAAGAGCCTGCTGGCTGGCCAGTGGAGAGAGAGGTTTACAGCCAGGCCTCAGAGTACCCTGCTGCCCATAACCCTAGTTATTCCTAATAAACTTAAAAGAATACACAGTTCTTGGCCTCTCTCTTTACAGGCAGTAGCCTGAAGACAATAAACACCACCATACACTATTGTACTTCTGTGCTGCTAAAGCATCTTAGCCTTCCATTTCTAAAACTGAGTCATTCCTGATGCAAAATACAGAGATATCGCAAACCTCTATATTTATTATGTAAACAAAGAAACAAAAATACCCTCCCATGGGCTGGATGACTCAAGGAAAACCTTGAAAAACTAAAAGATGTTGGTCAAGTGCTGAATTTCTTAATATCTGAAGAACACTAGAACTTTCCGCTGTCTCTGGTCTCCACAGAGTCCCACTGTGGTCTGTGTGGATCTAGACATCGGGAACATTTCACTCAGTCAGCTCTGTGCCAGGCACGTAGAATGTGCTAGGCATTAGTAGAGGAAAGGCGAAACAAACGTCACCAAGAGCTGATTGGTGTTTAATAGTAACAATACTCTCAAAACTCAAAACAGACGCATCTCCTATGATTTTTTTAAGTCTGGAACTTCGGAGGAGTATGACTATGTGACTTACGAATCAAAAACATTAATATCAGCCCTGGACTGTTGTTTCAACCATGGTTTAAAAAAAAAATCTCGTGCCACCTCCTCTTTTAAGAAGCATGGAGGTGGTGGGTTCTTGCTTGAATTAGGAAAGTGACCAGAAAACAGATTGAACAGTCACATAAAAGACATAAAAGACAGTATGTGATACTTGGGGACTTCAGTCTCTGGAAAGCTATGGGACATTCTGACTTCTACTCCCTTATCTTGGGACAGTAAGTATGTTTCAGAGTCTCCACAATGCCTCATATTCACCATAACTTTGCAACTCCAAGAAGTGTGGCCAATGATCATGATAAAGCCATTCCTTCCGCGGGTTCTAGAATCTTCTCAGGCCCACATCCAATTGAACCTAGGTTGGGTCAGGCTGCACACGTGACCACTTCCTTGTTTACATGTGGCTCCCAGTACTGTGAAGATGGAAAGGGCAGGAAAGGTAACAGAACATGCCAGATAAAAGCAGAAAGAGGAATTCTGATGGTGGAAGGGCATGGGGGGTGGGGAAGTGAGGGGAAGAGCCACAGAGGGGAAGCTGAAATGAAGTATGTGTGGAAATGCCGAAAGGAAACCTGCTGCTCTGGATGCTAATTTACAAATAAAAAAATAACGAGAAAGAGCACTCTTCCACTGTCTCATCTTCGTTTTTGTTTTCCAGAATTCACACAGTAAAGACGGGCTCAGGTAGTTTTCCAGTCCCAAGCTGCTTGCGAGCGAACACTTAATTCATTGTAGGTTTTTCCCCAGTATACTCCAGCACACTGCTCCCGCTTCCTCGAGCTGATATGTAATCATTAATGTGGTATTGTTTGAAAAAACTACCCAGGGTGTACACGTTCAAGACCCAGAATAACATCAGTGCATTGCACAGTCTAACCACAGCAGGATGGGGTTAAAAAAAAAAAACATCCCGAAGGGATGCCAGGCAGAATTCAATGCTGACTGTTAGGATGACTATCGTGTCTTAAATATGGTGATGAAAAACTGTATTAATAAAAGTGAAGCTAATGTGCTACCTCACTTTGTTTCCAGAGAATGTCACTTTTAGCTAGATTTCAAAGTCACTAAGTCTACTGAATAAACAATGAATTGATTCCAATCGGTGTGTTTTTACAGCCATGATAACAGAAACTTGAGAAGGACAGCTGTATCAATAAGAGATGTTTGCTAAGTTCCTAAGGGCCAGGAGTTATCACAGCAACTAATGCATTAGTGCGCCCGTGCAGTGGCTTTTAAAATAAGACCATATAGTGCCACAAGTTCACAGGGCTTTCCAAAGAACAGAGTTGGTTGAGATAACCCACACACACACACAAAAAAAAAATAGATACACATGTTCAAGTAAGTTTAGGGAAAGCTACAAACTCTTGATCTATATTTCTAAATCCAAGAACATATTCAAAGCTTGCAGTGAAAAGCTCAGCTTAATTACTGAGTCTAGCATGTTGAGGTGTATATGTGTGATATATGTGTGATGGTATGTGTGGAGTGTGTTTTGGGGGATGTATATCTGTTATGTGTGCGGTGCTGTGTTGGTGTGTGTGTGTGTGTGTGTGTGTGTGTGTGTGTGTGTGTACATATGTGCATACACGTACATGTGAATGTGTATAATGTGTATATGCATGTGTGGTGTGTATGTGTGTGGTATGTGTGTATGGTTCATGTATGTGACTGTCCATGTTCACAGGCAAGCAAAGGACAAAGCAAAACATCTATCATCTTTCTTGATGCCTCCCGGTACTTTATTGCCCGAGGCAAAGTATCTCATTAAATTGGAGACCTCCTAGTTTGTCTCGGCTGGCTGGCCAGGAAGCTCTCCGGGAGCTCTCTCTCTCTGCCTCCATTCTCCAAGGCTGGGATTCCAGGAGGCCATGCCCAGCTTTTCATGTAAGTACCAAGGATTCAAACACAGGTTCTCATGCTTGAACAGCAAGCGCTCTTTCCCACTGAGCCAACTCCCCACCCTAGCTTGCTGAATGATTTACTAGCCACAGAAGACCTCTCCTCATTTCATGCTCTCCTCCTGTGACTGCAGTCTGTGACACCGGGTGTCTAAAACACACTGATTGTGCTGTTGCGTCAGTCCGTGACATTTCTGCACTCTTTATACAGCTAGGGAGGTCATGACGACACAGGCAGAAGTCTATTCATCCCACTTAGGCACATCCCCCTGCCCATAGTTTATGGTTGAAGTGCATAAAAAGATAGCTTTCTCCTAATCTCCGGGTTGTATTGTACAGTTACCTCAGTTCGTTGTTCACTTTCCAAACTTGAAGGGATCAGTGTTTTGAGCTAGGAATTCAATATCGTTTTCTGACATTTTTATCCAAACAATTTTAAATGTTTAAATATGTAAAGTCTATCATCAAAATCTCTTAACAAATTATCCTTGTGGAAGGTCTAGACTTTTTTTTCTTTCGGTGATAGTAAATATATGCATGTGTGTGCATAAATAAAACCAGGCAACGATACACAGAGATCTAAGGGATATTGATAACTATGATTTAATCTCA
The DNA here is from genome assembly GCA_902168425.1 of Peromyscus attwateri. NCBI lineage: Eukaryota > Metazoa > Chordata > Mammalia > Rodentia > Cricetidae > Peromyscus > Peromyscus attwateri. Next base: position 39,213 of record CABHPP010127444.1, on the reverse strand, counting down.
CATATCAAACATTTATTAAAAAGAAAATAAGCAATAAAAAATTAAATGTTAATGGCCTTAATATTTATTCCATATATTCATAGTGAATGACCAGAAAGTATCTTAGTTTGTTCCACAGAGTCTGTCCTGAGAAGAACATGTATTTCAGGTTTCCTGTCTGGATTCCTGTTTTTGCAGCAAAGGACTCCCTTCTTTTCAAATGGGGAGGATCAGTTAAACCCATCGGAATCCTGGGAAGACAAGAAGTCCTTACAGAGTCAGAATTTGCAAGCCTTCAGCAGTAATAAAGATGCAATGTCCTGGTACACCACAAGTGAGCACAACCTTTATGGACCAATGCTACCCAGTGAAGAACAGAAGCCTTACATTAGCTCAGTAGGTAAAATACTTGATGCACAATCATGAGGACGTGAGTTCAGTCCCCTAGCACCCACATAAAAGTCAGGCACAGGGGCATGTACTTATAACCTATGGCTCAGGGAACTCTGTGCAAAAGCAGATAGATTCCGAGAATCAAAAGCCCAGGAAGTCATCTGTGAGATTGTTTCTCCCAAAAATGACAGGGAAGGTAACATTCATGATACCTCAACAATATAGCTACCTAAACAAGACCTGAACAGCAACAACATCAGTTAGACATACTAACACAAAGATGGGAAACCTCACGGGGTCCCACCCTAGATGAAACATTACAAGCAACTAATACCTGCTGAGAGAGGAGGAATTAGCCTCCCCAAGGATGAGACCCCTACTTAGTCATCCAACACCAAGTGTTCAACTCTGAAATCATATATACACTCAAGCCACACTAAACAAACTCAGCAGGTTTTATTTATAGACTTATGCATTTGCATGATATAGAGAGATACGTGATTTTTTTAAAGGTTGTCAGTTTAAGATGGAGTGATGAGGGAGGGACATGGGAGGAGCTGGAGGGAAGAAAGGAACCAGGACAACGTATATAGTCATATATTATTCAAAATTTTTTAGTAAAACAATAACACCCCCCAAAAAAATAATTGAGATCAAGAACAAGAAGAAGACACTAATGCTGACTCTGGCCCCCACATGTACACACACAAGACAGGCACTCAGTCATGAACCACAAATGCACATACACATTTTAAATTTTTTTTTCAGTATTCTAGATACCTCTCATTATTCATTAATGAGGATGCGTATCTTCAGTCTGGGCACCATAGTGAAAACACAGTAATGATAATCAAACACAATGGCAAGCTAACCAGTTAATGCCCCGGCATTATAATGACCGGACAACTCGGGCTTAAAAATCTAGGATTTTTGTAGTAAGTTGCTTTGTTCAAAAGCCAGGAAATCCAAGTCTGCTTCTCTAATAGCACTACAATTGAAAATAATATAATCCACGCTGGCAACACCCTTGAAGTCTCACGCCGCTATTGGCTCTTCAGGATATTACCACTTCAGACAAACTGAGGACTGTCTGAGCAGGGAGGAATCTTCAGTCTTTGATGCTCTGCATCAGACAGGGGAAGGATACAGACGGCCTCCTCTGCAAACCTCAAGCTGCAAGCCAGGGAACAATGCCAAGAAGACATGGGCATTAATGAGTTATGGCCTATTGTTTCTCATTCTATGCCCGTGCCTTATAATTATGCAAACTACTAAAGGGACTATTTAAAATCTAATCAGGATTAGGAAAAATCCTTACATTATCTCGTTTTTTATAACCCACTTTTGTTTAGAATCTACTTTAACTAAGCCCATGTGAAACCAGCTCCGCCCACAAGAAATCAATTGGAGTCTACTTTGTCTTTTGTGCTTCTTTATAAGATCCAAATAAAGTGAGTGAGAAACTGACCTCCCCCTAAAGATTAAGTCAGACCTAATTAGTTTATCTGAAATTGATGAGGCGGCGAAATCAATGCTACTCTTTAAGGCTGTAGTTTTCATGTGCACTTTCTTCATATGAATGGGTACATGATACTAAATTGTGTTGATAGGAAAATGCTGGTTTCTAAAGTAGAATACTAGATTCTTCAATGAATAAGTGCCAGAAAACAAACAGCTTCCAAAAAACAATTTTACACGCTGCATCAAATTCAACATACTATGCAGGCCTTTGAATTGATTTCGTAGCACGTACCTGGCAAAATTTCAAACTTACAGCACCATAAGCTTTGAGGCCCATATTCCAAATTGTTTCTTCCATCCAAAAGTTAGAAAATTCATATACAAGGTAATACATCCCATAACATAAAAATTGACACACATGCCTTGGGAAAGCAATACTTGCTCATAATAAAAATTACAAATTATATTGAGGAGAAAAAAAATTTAAGTTCTTTACTCTTTAAGAACCCATTTTTGTTTCCAGGTAACTAACTGCATATTTTTTATACATTTTACCAGGATGAAAAGCATCATGCACATTTGTTTTCTACTTAATATGTGTTAAGACATTTTCCCAATAGATACCTTTGTCAGCCTTCCTAATTCCTATACATTTCCTGGTATGGATTTGTCATCATTTAATCATTAATACTAACCTATGAGTATTTCAGTTATCTGCTATTGCAGAATATTATTTTAACTAGGCAAAGATGTGTTACATTTGTTAATGCTGCAGAACATTACTTTAACTTGGTAAAGGTGTGTTACTTTTATGATGCATTTGTTTAATTATGAAATGACTTGTTGCATTTGTTTCATCTTGCCTGCCTAGCACACCTGGTTGGTCTGTTAAGGAGCTGAACAGCCAATAGCTAGGCAGAGAAAGGATAGGCGGGGCTAGCAGACAACAGAGAGAATAAATAGGAGGAGAAATCTAGGCTCAAAAGAGAGAGAGAAGAGGAAGAAGAATGTGATAAGAAGGAGGGGAAACAAGGCAGAAGCCAGGCAGCTGACAGACAGACAGACAGAGAAGCAGTGAAAGAAAGATATACAGAAGGAAAGAAAGGTAAAAAGCCCTTAGGCAAAAGGTAGATAAAGAGAAACAGAATAATTTAAGTTAAAAGAGCTAGCCAGAAATGAGCCTAAGCTAAGGCCAAGCATTCAAAACTAATATGAAGTCTCTGTGTCATGATCTGGGAGCTGGCTGGTGGCCCTAAAGCAGTAGCTTGTCAGATTTTAGTTCATGCAGACAAAAAAGGCTGGAGATACAGAGTTAAGCAGGTCCAGATGGGGGGAAAAAAGCCTCTAAACAGGTCACAGTGTGTTTAACAATGTGTGTAGGCTTAAGAAAGAAGAAAAAAGGGTATAGAGAGCCAGAAAAAAAATAGTTTATAAATAGTAAAGTCTTTAAAGTCAGAAGTAAAATAATAAGAAAAGAATAAGCCACATAGAGATGGGAAATACACAGGGAGTCTGAATCCTGTGTGTTATTGTGTTGTTTTGAATTTTTTGATTGCTGATAAGCAAATGACAGCTGCTGGGAGACATGGGAATGTGAAAGGAACAGATTAAAAAAAACCAACCTAGATATTTTAGGGATGCCTTAACATTAAAATGCAACTCAAGCCAGGTGGTGCTGATGCACACCTTTAATCCCAGCACTTGGGAGGCAGAGGCAGGCAGATCTCTGTGAGTTCGAGACCAGCCTGGGCTGCAGAGTGAGTTCCAGAAAAGGCACAAAGATACACAGAGAAGCCCTGCCTTGAAAAAACCAAAAATAAAATAAAATGCAATTCAAAAAGTGCATTGCTTTGGGGAAGATATTATGTACACAGGAAAGAACAGGCTGATTGGGGAAGATTCCCTGAAAATCCTGGCTACAGACATAAAGAAATAAACCTAGAAAAACTACAAGACAGGGCGACATATATTCTACCTGCTCGAACATAAAACAAAAAATCAGCTTTGGTTGGCTTGTGTGCAACGCACAGTCTATGCTTGTATTAATGCAGCTATGTTTGTTACCTTTGAAAGAATGTGTTTTTTTCAGAGCAAGGGGACCAGAAATGAAAATGGATAGCCCAGGTGATCCAGCTTCTCAGAGTGCCTCTGTTGCAGTTTCCTCAGAGTTCTACATCCAGAACAGCTTCAAGGCTGCTGGCCAAGATGGTCCAGCCTCACAGACTATTCCAGCCAAGATTGCTGATAAGCCTTGAGCTTTCCCATTGAGCAGAGACTGGACAACAAATGTTACAGCTAATTTTCCCAGGACTTGATCATTATCTCAGTTTTCTCAGGGTCCTTTAAAGATGCCAATGCCCCCAGAAAATAGGAAGCAGTCCAGAGAACAACCAAGAGGTGGGGTGGGTGATTTTTTGTTTTTCAGTGGATTATGGATATTTTCATTTAGTGGGAACATAGGAAAATAGAATAACAAGACAACAATTAACCTCAAATATTTTCATTGGTATGGATTTTGATATATTGATACAAATTTAAATTTATTTTGTTATATTTTGTTTCTACCCTTGGTTGAGGTGTTGTGCTTATGCAGCTCATTTAAAAATGTAATGTATAATTAAGAAATGCAGGTTATTAGTTAGTCATCTATAGTAATCAAACTTGTAGTCACATTAGGTATGCTTTCAAGGTTAAACAGATATAGATAGATGGTTTTCAAATGCTTCAAAGATCTACAGCATATGGCATTTAAAATGTTTTGTTAACATAGGGCTTTTTGTGGCAGCAAGACATGTCTGCTCCTGGCAACATCAATTTACTTCAGAGAAGATGATGGGCATCAAAGAACCTCCATATGGAGTTTGCTTTCATGGTGGCAAAGCTAGCCACTGGGCAGAGAAGCTGCTCTTACCTCAACTGCTGACAGTATGCTTTACAAACTGGACAAGCAGGACAAAAAGGAAAAAGACTGTTAAACTTTGCCAAGACAAGGCTAGACAGTCCTCCAAAACTCCTGCTTCATAGAAAAGTTTGGCAGACATTCTGCAGGACACACAGGAAAGCGACTGCTGAACTTTGCCAAGACTAAGTGGGATAGTCCTTTAAAATTTCCTGCTTCATAGGAGAGTCTGTCAGATATTCTAGGCCTGTAGGCCAAAGATTGGATGCTCTAATGTTGCAGAGGAACCTTGGGTGACTGTCCAGGCAGCCAGATGTCTATTGTTTATATAGGTTTGGAAGTGGCTTGCACAGCACTTCCTGTTTACTCAGGTAATATTATATCCTTGTGGGGTCTTTGATGAAACTGAAGACTAGATAATTATAACAATAGTTTTCCTCAGCTCTGATAGAAGGTAAATTAGGTACAGAACTTTGGACTTACCAAGATGGGATTAATAATGGAGTATTTTCTTTGAATTTTCCAAATACAAATGGACTGGACATGGCACATGTAATCCTTACTTGGTAATTGTTCCTGTTGTATATAGTTTTACTGTGTTATAGTTAAATCCTTTTTTTATTTAGAAAAAAAGGGAAATGTTATGAATATTATTTTAACTAGGCAAAGATGTGTTACTTTTATTTATGCTGCATTTGCTTAATTATGAAAAGATGTGTTGCATTTGTTTCACCTTGCCTGCCTAAGGCACCTGATTGGTCTAATAATGAGCTGAATAACCAATAGCTGGGAAAAGAAAGGATAGGAGAAGCTAGCAGGCAGAATAACTAGGAGAAGAAATCTAGGCTCAAAAAAAGAGAGAAGGGGAAAAAGGAAATGAGGTAAAAATGAGGGACACCCCCAGAGGATAGATGAAGAGAAACAGGTTAAGTTATAAGAGCTATCAAGAAAAGAGCTAAGCTAAGGCCAAGCATTCAAAACTCATAAGTCTCTGTGCTGTGATTTGGGAGCTGGTTGCTGGCTCAAAAGAAAAAGCCCGGTACACCTGCTGCTTGGTGTACTGAGCACCTTATTCTTTTTTTTTTTTTTTTTTGGTTTTTTCGAGACAAGGTTTCTCTGTGTAGCTTTGCGCCTTTCCTGGAACTCACTTGGTAGCCCAGGCTGGCCTCGAACTCACAAAGATCCACCTGCCTCTGCCTCCCGAGTGCTGGGATTAAAGGCGTGCGCCACCACCGCCCGGCCAAGCACCTTATTCTTACACCCTAGGACTTTAACCTTTGGCTGCTGAGGACATGAATGGCCATACTACTGATCCAAGTGTCATCTGCAAGGCTTGGGATTTCTGCTTCTAGCAATACCAGTTTGTAAAACTCATGTCCCTAAACTTTTTTTTTTAATCACAAAGAATTACTTACCTTTTGGTCCAACTTAGTGTCAGCATTTAAAACACATTATTTCATTTACTGCCCTCAACACAATCCTACACACTTCCTGCCATTATATTAAAAGATGAGGAATGTGTTTAGCAAAGTTGAACCAAGGAAAAAGCAAGACCAAACTTTAGGGAATCGCATTCTCCGTTTCTACTGCTCCTAGTATAGTAGTCAGTACATATGTCAACACATCCTGGGCTCTTAGCTAAGCTTCTAAAAGCTAGGCTGCCAGCTTCATTAGGATGTTGCCCTGAAAAAGCCAAGGAGGACTAAGAAAGAGTCTCCAAATATCTGCTTAACAGTTATGTAGCATAGACACCCTATTGTCTTTACTATGCAAGTAAAGGGTCTGAAGCTCTTTCAAAGGGCATGAGTTTGGTTCCCAGCACCTTTGTCAGCAGCTCACAACTAAAGGAACCCCAGCTCCAGAGAATCTGACACCTTATCCTGACCTCCTCCTCAGGCACCTGCATGGAATGAAACGAATCTCTTTTTAATGGTAAGAAAGCAGAAACAGCCACATCCGGAGACAGCAGGCAGAGAAGCTCATGTTGCTGTCCAGATTCTTTAAAATGTTCGAACCACTACTCTTGGAAGAGTAGCTCCACTACTACTCTTGGCCTTGGCACTCCTGCATTAGGAGACCCTCTTAGCCTCCACCCTCTGCAAGCTGTGATGATGGCACTCATGAGAGCAGCCTTGGCTGGCAACCCTAGGCTTGTTTTGCTGTTCAAGGACAAGGTTCTAGATCTTCTGGGTGCTGGAAATCAATAAGAGTTAACCACATTTGCTACATCAATTTATTAAACACACGATTAAGCAAAACGATATTGGCTTCTTCAGTTTCTTTACTGAAGGACTCATCAGGATCTTCAGGATGTTTGCATGTCCTGAATCCCTAAGACAAAGCAGTCCACATTTCTCCAGGTGTTTTAGGCATTAAAATTCTCTCATTACCCAATGATGACCACATCTCAGAGAATAATGTTTTGTGAGATTGGTTCCAGTGCATGGAATCATTCCCTAATGATTTGAGGCATCTTGCTTTTTCAATCACCTGAGAATCAAATTGATGATTAAGTACTAATTGAAATTAACCTGTCTTATATTCATTACCATGACCCTGAATAGGTCAGCAAATTATAATTTGTGAAAAGTTATTTATACTATAATTTCATACTCGATCTGTTAGCAACAGAATGATTCCTTTGGCATTTAAATATAATGCCATGAAATATGATTTCAAAACAAACACAGTGATGTGATACAAATAGTACTGTAGTGTCTTAACACATTACTATTTACAATTTTATTATAAGGCTAATTTGGAGTACAATTTATATAACATATTTGCAGCACTAAAATCTCTCTTTCTCAGATGCAATCCAAAGAGAAGTATTACAGCTCTGCTGAACGCAGAGTTGCTAATTAGGCTGAGATCTCTTTTATTCTACGAAATTACTCTTCCATAATTTTAAGAAATTAGACTTACATATAAGCTTCAATGTATCTGTGCAAGTTCTTAAGCAAATCTTTCTCCATGTGTGAAGGGATCTAAGAACTAAATAGGATGACAAAAGCATCTTAGATTAACCACTGAACACACTGTACCAATCACTGTTTTTAGCTAGAAAACCCCAAATGCACGCTACTCCTCCAAAACCAACACGTTAAATCCACATTAAAATATGTAAGTAAATTTTTTGTAGCTCAACAAACTTAATAATCTTTTGATATTTTATCTGTGAGAAAGTGATTAATTGCTTAATTAATTAACAAGTTCATTATTGTTACAATGTTTACAAAATGGTAACATTTTATTTCATATCACTAACACCGGGAACTATGCTTAGCATGCAACAAAATTTTTTTTACAAGTATACAGGTTTCTTATAGATAAAACAACACTGTAATAGTAATCAGCATGGAGTTCTGATAGAAAGACTGGGAAATGTATAGACTCTAAAGACAAAATAAACATACAGGGTTCCTGAACAGGACCATGATAGCACAAGATTTATGCCAACAGTCAATAAATGGAAACACATAAAAGTGAGAGGCCTCTGTATAAGGAGGAATGCCAATATCTGAGCAAAGAGGAAATGTGCAGAATAGGAAAAAAGTATTTACTAATTATACATCTAGTAGAAGCTTAGTATCTAGAACTAACAAAAATCTCACATAATTGAACATCAAGCAAACAACCCAATTAAAAATGGGGTATAGAACCAAACAGAAATTTCTCAAAAGGCAATACACAAATGAACTGAGAAACACTTGAAAAAACAAATGTCCTTTGCCCTCAGGGAAATGCAATTTAAAACTACTTTGAAATTTCATGTTCTCCATAGACCTCCAACCACCACAAGTTACTGCCAATGCTATTGGTTATCCTCCGCAACTTGACAGTAAGGCCCTATTGCTGAAGATACAGTCGTGTTGCCAAACATGGAACCATCTAGCTGTTACTTAACTGGAAGCATCCCTCTACTGAATACTGTTAATATGGAACCATCTAGCTGTTACTTAACTGGAAGTATCCCTCTGCTGTGGGATGTTCTGTATGGCAAATGTGTTGCTAATAAAACACTGATTGGCCAGTGGCTAGGCAGGAAGTATAGGCGGGACTAACAGAGAGAATTAAAAGAACAGGAAGGCGGAGGGAGTCACTGCCTGCCAGCTGCCGCCAGGACAAGCAGCGTGTAAAGATGCCAGTAAGCCACGAGCCATGTGGCAAGGTATAGATTTATAGAAATGGATTAATTTAAGATATAAGGACAGTTAGCAAGAAGCCTGCCACGGCCATACAGTTTGTAAGCAATATAAGTCTCTGTGTTTACTTGGTTGGGTCTGAGCGGCTGTGGGACTGGCAGGTGAAAGAGATTTATCCTGACCGTGGGCCAGGCAGGAAAACTCTAGCTACATCCCTCTACTGAATACTGCTGAAGTGCTAGAAGATGCCACATACACAACTGGAATAGAAAAGTAATAATCATCAGTCTCACTCAACTATGAACCTTGTAATCTACAATAGTGAATTGCCTGCAATTATATATCCATTGATACAATGGTGGTGTGAATCTTGGGCTGGTTATTATTGTTTTACTGGACTTAAGGCCCACTCCATGAGGATGAAGTTAACACTTCATATTGTTAATGATGCCAAGATTCTAAGTCTATATAGATCATGGGCCTGGGGGAAACCTAGTGTTACTATTATTTTGCTAAATGAACATAGCAGTAAAACAACTCCTCATGGCAATCTCAGCAAAGAAGCTTATTCTGGTGGTAGATGGTAATTAACACAGAGACCCACAGCTAGACAATGTGAAAGCAAGAAACGCTGGAATGTTCAGCCCAGAATGGGATACTGTCTTTATCACAGTTCTCTCCTCAAGGCTAATGGATCGATGCAGAAAAAGGGGTGTACTGACTGTAAGAGTCAGAGGTGGTGAACAATTTCAAGGAAACAGCATTCTCTAGACATAACAGGGCTGAGGAACTCACAGAGACTGTGACATCATGGTCAAGACCTGTACAACGTCCAACCAGACAAATTCCCAGTACAAAGTAGGGGAAGTTGGGCACAAATTCCCAGCCCTTGCCAAGAAGTTGATCACAAATACAGGCTGCTGGGAGAAGGAAGATCAGTTTTCTTCAATGGAGTGACACTGGATATATCACCCACACTCCAAGGCAAGCCCCATGCTCAGAAATAGTTGGCCAACATAAATCGGACTCCATGTGTTTTTAGTGGCTTTTTTCTTTTGTATTTGTTTTTGATTATTTTTAAGAGAAAGAAAGAACATGAAGTGGGTGGGCAGAGGATCTGAGAGGAGTTGGGGAATGGGAAAGAATATGATAAAATATATTTTATGAAGATCTCAAAGAAGAGATACAAAAGAAATAAAAAATACTTAAAATCCTCACTGATTAAATTTCATGTCCATTTGAACGTGGGTGCATATGGTATCAGAAACTAATTTTTGTAGTAAGCATGGTATCATACTGAAAAACACAATTCCCCAAGTCTAGAGCTATTGGTTAAAAATACAAAGCTTCATTATCAATAGCTACACAGGCAATCATAGTCTGAGTACAGAAAATTTGAGATGATTACTACTTAAGTCTTAAGTTTTTTGATCTCCTCCACTCCTATAGATCATCTTCTATCAAGCCTGGAAAGAAATATTCTTTTGCTAAAGCTTTGTTCATAACACTCTTCCTTTTGGTAACACATTTAAAAGGACATATGCATTTTGAAAGCCTTTTTAGGTAGACACAATGGTGCAATCCTGTAATCCCAGCACTCAGAAGGCTGGGGTAAGAGGATCCCAAGTTCAAGGCCAGTCTCTGCTACATACCAAGATCCTGTCTCAAAACAATTATGTAAAAAGTCTCGTGTGATTGATATATTGTGCACCCCAATAAACTTATCTGGAGGTCAGAGACAGAACAGCCACTATATTAAACATAGTTTTAGGCAATGATAGCACATACCTTTAATTCTATCATTCCAGAGGCAAAGATCTATCTGGATCTCTGAGTTCAAAGCCACAATGGAAACAGGCAGGCATGGTGACACACACCTTTAATCCCAGGAAGTGATGGCAGGAAGCAGAAAGCATATAAGGCATGAGGACCAGGAACTAGAGCCTTTGTTAAGCTTTTAGGCTTTTAGCAGCAGTTCAGCTGAGATCCATTTAGATGAGGACACAGAGGCTTCCAGTTTGAGAAAACAAGATCGGCTGAGGAGTTGGCGAGATGAGGTTAGCTGTGGTGTGTTCTGTCTCTCTGATCTTTCAGCGTTCACCCCAGGACCTGGCTCCGGGTTTGTTTTTTACTAATAAGACCTTTTAAGATTCATCATACAGTCTCAGTTAAGGATTCCCAAACTACCCTTCAGAAAACTAGAACCACTTGTACCCGACACCACACAGAACCAATGAACGATCTTCAGAGTTTTAGCTAAAAGTCAGGGGCTGTGACTCAGGCATACTCTTTTCATGGCTTTCTACTTCCACATCCACAATGGGGCTCTGAAAGCCACTGTACTATATGGGGCTTTAAAAAGCTAACCTTTCCTCCAGGAAACCAACCTTATAAAGCAACTATAAAACAAAGACTTGTTCTTAAGCACACCAGAGGTGCAAAAATCTCAGAGCTTAAAACAGAGGAAATAAGAAGAGAGTGAAAGCCTCAGAGAAGAAAGTGTGAGCTCTATCAGATTTAAATGGGAGGACTTTACTTCTATGCCAATGAGTACACTAAGCTTATAACTCATTCATCTCAGAGGAAGGTAAGGACTAAAGGTGGGAAGCCATATTCTCCAAAGTAAATGGAGCCCACATGGCCATATCTGGTTAATGTTCTCAGCAAAAAAAAAAAAAAAAATACAAGAAGGATATTCCCAATAAAACTCTATGAAGAAACTAGAAAGAGGTAAATTTAAAAGCAGTCACAACACACATTGACGGGCAACACAAAACCCAGCACAAGAAACACAAAGATCATCATATAACCTCACAGAAGTGGAACAGAAGCAGGTCAGCAGAAATGGTGGCTCCTTAGCATGCCCCAGACTTCCATCCAGTCACAAGTCTCTGTTGGCCTTCTATCCCAGTCATCCTCCAACAAATTTACATTAGCTTCTTCCCCACCGCCTCCCCCAACTGTGCGATGCCCACAGTTATGTTCTGATTTATGTGATCGTTCTAAGAAGTCCAAACGAGGCCACACTAGTTAGAAATACAGCCATTAGCTAAGTAGGAAGCCCCCAAGGTCTGCAGAAGAAATCAAAGAAGAATGTGATGAACTCAGGTACTGGGATTCACTGGGAAGTTGATGGGGTTAGCCGGCTTGAGCCCAGATGAGAGGAGGAAGGCGAATAGTTTTCTCCTGGCTTGCCATGGCTTTTAGACTGACTTATCTTTCCTACCACAGAGAACCATAATCTCTGCCTGTAAGAGATGCATGCACCCTAAGAGTGTGTGGGAACACTATTCCCTGAGGCCTGGTCACTGAACACCCATTTATTGGAGGACACCAGTAGAATGACATCTGCAGTGAAGTAAGTGTTCCATCCCACAACACTGGGAGACACTATGGACACATAAGAAAGCAGAGAAACTGATGTGCTGTACCCTTTATCCAAACATTAGCACAGGGTCAAAAGCTGAATTTTCGCCTACGTGATGTAGAAAACAAACACAGTGGGAGATGTATGAAGCACTTTTCAGAGTATACCACTTCGTTTTGTTTTCCTTTCACTAAATCGGGCTTTTATTAGAAAAAAAAAGAAATTGTATCCCTTCTCCGTCTTGATTCAAATCCTTGGCCATCTGGTTATAATCAGGAGTCACATTGCTAAGGACACCAAAAATCAATGAGAACCCCGAACATTACAGGGTGGGGTACACTCGATGCCCACACCGACCTTAACTCATTTTCAGTGTTCAATGCATAAAACATCAATGTTTACAACACTCTTGTTCCCGTGGTTAGACCTGTTGTCATGGCAGGTGGCCTCAAGTTCTGTTTGAGTGTTCCCTCAGCCCCTCACCTGCATCTCATCCCCGGCAGACTTAGAAAAGAAAAACATCAGTTGCTTTCGATCCCACGATGGGCTGTTTAGTTTGACCTAACAGGATGTCGACTTCATATAGCTCAAGGCAACTATACAACTTTCTGGTGTCTTAACTTTGCTTTCTAAAATGATTTTTTTTAAACAAAGATATCAAGGTGTATGCTGTGTTGGTGTTAAGATAGATATCTTGATTTTATACATTGTTGAATTTTTTATAATCTTAATTGGCAACACTGAGTGAAACAAAAGTTTATGAGAAAACGGTAGGTTTTAACCCCCACCCCTTAAAAATGCTGACATCTGATTATGAAGCGGACTTAGAATCTGCGGCTGAGGGAACATTCAACGCTTCAACTTTGTAGGTGGAGCTTCATATTAGATACATGTTTTCCTTTATTTTTTTGGATGGCAAAAGCAGATTTTCAGTTGGTTTTTCCAGAATAGCCTTCTTTTGCCTTCTACTTTACAATCACACAATCCAGAAAGACACTAGGTTAAAAAATCTTCACTGTAAATACAGTCTCCTCTTCCATGTTATAATATGAATAAATGAATGAATTAATTAATTCAGGAAGTAAATGCTGAGCACTTCTGAACCTGGCACAAGCCTGGAAAGTAGAGGACCTATAGACAAAATCAGGCAAGTTATCCCTGTAGCATGCATGATTTTCATTCCCTGGACTACATGTTGACTGACAAGTCACATAGTTCCCATCTTGAACTAATCACCAAATCCATGCCAAAAACTACAAATTATAATCCCACCTTCGAAAAAGCTATCATTAACACATTCTTTCCTGCCAACTTTATTGCTGTTTTGGCTTCATTCAAAATGGAGTCAAGGAAGTTTCAGATTCCAGTTAGCCTAACTAACATGGTATATATACACATAGTAATCAGTGTACAAAATGTCAAGAACCTTCCACTCATTTTTACAGTATTTCCACCTTGCAGCCATAAACAAAACTTCCCTGGGACCTGTGAAAATGTTGATAAATGTGACTCTGCTCAGAGCAGGGAAGTTCTGAGGGATCGCCTGAATCTTTAAATTCTGTCAATGCCTCCTCCTACATCCCTTACCCCCACATCCCTGCACCTCACGTTCCATCTACAGACTGAACCTTTGTTTGCACGTCTGCATTTACGTGAAATGATATCTTTGAGTTGAATTGCCTCTCCCGATAAGGCCACATGTATTTTGATTCTTACCTAGAAGGTACATTAAAAGATAAGCCTCAATAAGATTACAGATACGACATTATTCAAAAGAGACTTCATTTAATTAGATGTCAGGACTTTGAAAAAAAAAAAAAAGGTATATTTAGCCTGATGAGATGAAAAGGCTCTAAGAAAAGTTGCACACAATCACGTTTAGAAAGGTTTACCAGGTGGATCAGAATTAAGTCATCTCTACTTGTGCTATCAGGGAATTCGAACATGGAAGACAATCGTGCATACAAGACAAAATGAACAAAACAAACAAGGGCAAAACTGGAATGCGTTATATAGGAAAAGAGTAAATCAGATTAAAGCACACTGGTGTGAATTGACTGTTTTTTATTGTCACTATCAAATGCTTAAACATCTGAAAAAGTAGAGGTGATTTCTCAGAAATGTTCACTAACCAAGCGGACAGTAACACAAAAAGCCTGTTACACTTCTAAATGGCACATGAGAGACATTAATGATCTCTTACAGTAATATGTTACCTTGTGCATGTGCAATATATCATGAATTACATCACAAGAGGAAATGTATAAATGTACATATGTATATACTCCATCATAAACACATACCTTTGTATCATGAAATGGATAGGCTCTGGGATGCTGGGTCTGAACACACATGCTCACACACACACACACACACACACACACACACAAAAAAAAAATCTAACTACAAATAACTATCCTAGAAGCACAAACAATGTGCAATCACGGCACAATGATGTTGGTTTGCAGATGTGAACATGTCTTCATTAAAAGAGTTATTCCTCAAGATGAGTGCAACAACACCAATTACTTTCTATTCCTGATCCCACAAGCACACAATATGAGGGGGATCAGGACTTGAAACAGTGCCATAGTATTAAAAAAAAAAAAAGAAAGAAAGAAAATGGCAGAGAAGAAATGGGCTTTGGATTAATGAGCTGGCATATACACTATAGCCTTAATGGGTAGCGCTGACAGGGTTCAATTATAGCGGAGTGTGCAGCCTCATTATTGCCAGTGGCTGTCACTTAGGGCGCTGATGCAGAGGGGAATCCAATGTCTGCAGACAAAGGGGAGAGACACATGAAAACAAAAGCCATTTACAGAGCATCCTGAGGAGCAAAGATCCTAACACCCCTGAAATAACATACACACACAAATATACACATACACACAAACATACAGATACAACACAACACACACACAATGCACAATGAGTACACACACACACACACACACACACACACACACACACACACACACAGAGGCTCTTTGTATTTACACCAGGTGAAGTTTCTTTGGCCTGGCTTGCTAATTGATTATTACACCTAGGGCTTTTAGTCAGTAATATAATTGAATTAAGGGCTAGTGTCAAGGCAGCATTTTTAAAGGGGACTTTAATTACTATTCTCCTAAAATAAATAGATCCCCATTAATATTGTTCCTCTTTTTACTGAACACTGACTGTTAATCTTGCCATTTCACTATTCTGAATCATCTTATGAATAATTATCACCCCTTACTACATAATTTCTATTACAAAGTTTGACAGGGCTTTAAAAGAAGTGTTTTAGTTCCATGAATTGGTACATGTAAATTTCTAGGCTATTGAAATTATCTTCATGTTCTGATGTATAAATGAAAGGGCAAATACACTAAGTGGAGATTTAGGAAGGCCTGGCTTTCTAAAATAAAAGTTTCAACAGTATGGGGATAAAGCCTTGCCACAGGATACCCATTTCTAAAACATCTGTGGATTTACAGATGAAAAACAAATGCTGTCTCTTTATCATGAAAGGAGTTCCCTCAGTTTCTACTGGGACAAACACACTTTCACCAACTGATTCTAAAGCAGTGAGTTCATATGAACAAAAATAATCAGTTACTGAGATGATATGTGCATTTAAACCATTTAGCTGTAAATATTTAATGCAACATAGTTAGCATTATTTGATAAGCAGTATAATGTTTCAGTAGTTACTTGAACAGCAAATTATAATGCTGACTTTTTTTTCCTCCTGGAAAAACATCGCTAGGTAACTCTAACGACCTATCTTTAAATAATAATTGGATTACTTTTCAATAATATATGAACGGCAGAAACAAAATCAATCTTAGCAGAGGTAATTCAGGAAATGCTTTTGTGGTTTTTAAAAAGAAAGAAACAATAGAAAATTTCGGATTACTCAGAAGAGAGTTTCCATCCCCTTCCTGAAACCATAATAAGAGTGTACGGCTGAGACTGATTTAAGCCAGGAGTTCAGTCCCCAAGGCAGAGGGAGATTGAGCCATAAATGCACGGTACCCAGATTGCTGGGTCAAGTGAAACTAAAATAAGAAGAAACATGTAGAGAAGAAATGCCTCAAATGAACAGGCAATTTCTATACCGAGCAAACCATAAAAAAGACAACATACATTCACATTTTTAAAGGGGGGAGGGTTAAAAAAAAAAGCCATGTTATAGAAGGGACTCAAAGAACTTTTCTAATAAAGATAGATGCCAGGAACCAGGCATAATGAGGATTCCATTTTAGAAAGCACACTGAAAACAAAAAAATATATATAAGCATTTCCATTTGTGTCTATATTTTTAGATATATCCTCATTCTAACACTTATGGGTAATTCAAATGGAAACAAATTAACTTACAGCAGATGGTTATACCCTGGTGATTCAGTTCCAACTTGAAATACCTACTTAGACCAGTGGGTCTCAACCTCCCTACTGCTGAGACCCTTTAAGACATTTCCCCACGTTGTGGTGACCCCCAACCATAAAGTGATTCCACTAGTACTTCATAATTGTAATGTTGCTACTGTTACAAATTGTAATCTAAATAACTGATATGAGGGATATCTGGTATGCGACCCCTGTGGGGTCTCGATGCACAGGTTGAGAACCACTGACGTAGACCAAAGGTGCCATAATCATCCTAAAATGCTGTTGGTTCAGGATCTTCAGGTGTCAAGTTCTATCCTTGCATCTGTCACCATCACCAGTAGTTACCTAATCATCAAGTGCCTAGTTACAATAACTACTGCAAAAGCTAACCTTCCAGGTTGGTCTGGGATATGTTAACCATGCATTAACTTCCTGACTCCCTACAATTATTTCCAATCCAGATTCACGTTCCCTCAAATGACCTTGGTCATTGAGCCGAAGTGTCAAGACCTACCATGGAAACTCAGAAAATCACCAATGAGCATGAGCGTTGACTATGTAACCACCAACGTGTATGAGAGAGCTAGAGAGCATAGCTGTGCAGGACACTCCAGTCGGCACCCAACAGCCCCGCGAACGTGAAGGAAGACAAGCCACTTCAGCCTGGAAGTTCATAGGTGGAGAACTTAATGCAATGTGAGCAGGCTAAAAATACACAAATAATAAAGTGTATATGATGCACTGAAGTGCAAAGCCCTTAGCTATTGGAAAAGGTAGACTTCCCCCTCCTCCACCACCACCACCCTTTACTGTAATGCATGACTTCATTACATCCTCAGACCCAAAGTACTTTGCGGTTTCTGCTCCTTCTCACGTTTGCCAAGTTAAGCCACAGAGTGTAGGATGAAGACTGCCGCCGCTAAATGCTGTGCAACCACTAAAAATATATTTCATATATACCTCTGATCTCACTGGCATAATTGGCAGGGACCAAAATACACTGGGACCCATCTCATCATTTCCTGCCGACAGTGTTAAAAAAGTTCAAAGAGCAAGCTTTTTTTTTTCCTTTTAGTAAAGTCTTAAAAGACCCTCTACATTTTTATTCAGTATATTTGTGACTAAAACATGCTTTCTTCTCTTCTGAAGGTATCAAATGACTAATCTCTTATTCTTAAGATATGGAAAGCTATGTGCAAAGCCATAGTATGGTTACCAGCTGGAAAGAAAAAAATGGCAAACGTGGGAAGAAATATGTGTGAAGAAGTGGACTATGCTAAATATCTCACACCAGAGTAGAGAACGGTTGATATATTTATGGTACAGCCTTTTGACTTCTCGTGTAATAAGCACATTTCTATTTGTAAAAGGAAACTAACATTAAATTAAAATGTATTATGGATGGTAAAACTATTACATTTTAAACTTAAAAATTACTGGCATTTTTTTTCCAAATGTAAGATGGAGGATTTTAGTAGAATGTGTGTTTAACCGTTCTGCAAGTCTCCTTTGAATGAGGTTTCCATCTTCAGGTTTGAGAGCCACTGGCCACTGGCATCTAGATAGAGCACTCACCCACAACAGTTACTCAGAAGACTTGGGAAATGAGCACAGGTAAACTAGGTATGCCGGACTACCCTCAGTAAACTGTCTTTTCTCTGGAGAGTAAGATTTTGTTGGTTTTGACCTTCAGGAAACAACATTCACTTTTCCCCCTCTTGACTCAGCTCACGTGTCCCACTCTCACCAAAATCCCAAGCCTCTGATCAGTTCCAGTATCTCACAGCTGCCAGAATCTACCATCAGCCAGTGTGTCTGCTCCACTCATAACCTTAAACAAGATCGTCCATGATCTCCATATAATGCCAGACAATAATGGTGCTTCTCACTGGGACAAATCATTGTAAACAACAGCTATTCTTCCTCTTACCCAACACGTCCCCAGCACCTAAACTAAAACTCACATATCTTCCCTTGATCCTACCTCCTCTGTCCAGGCTCAGAGTTCACCATATCGTATGCCCTAATTTCTTTGTCAGTTCCCATTATTACCCCCATTCCGTCTTAGAAACTGGAGATTGGTGAGCCTCAAACTTTAATGTGCATACCACAACCTCACAAGGTGTTTTAAATGTAGACTTTCAAACAAATTCACGGTAGCGCCTTGGATGTTATGTTTCCAAGCATCTCCCAAGTGGGGCCCATTCTGTAGTACTTTGCTAATTTGAATACCACAACTCTGTGTCCCTTCTGGTTTGTCATCCTTCACGTATAGTATATAGACATTCTTTTTTTTTCTTTCTTTTTTTTTTTTTTTTTTTTTTTTGAGACAGTGTTTCTCTGTGTAGCCCTGCCTGTCCTGGAACTCACTCTATAGATCAGGCTGGCCTTGAGATCTCATAGAGATCTGCCTGCCTCTGCCTCCAGAGTGCTGAGATTAAAGGTGTATGCCACCAGCACCCAGCTAGTATGGACATTCTTCTTTTAAGTGTCAAGTACCCTAGGCTATCCCCATAGGGTTGCAACAACATCTCACTACAGACATACGCCCATGATGACAAAACACCCCAACCGTAAGGAAAGTCAACTCAGTTACTTCCAGTCATAATGCCCATAAACCTATTTTCCCAATTATCATAGATAGATGATAGATAGATAGATAGATAGATAGATAGATAGATAGATAGATAGGTAGGTAGGTAG
>CABHPP010127444.1:0-10390 GCA_902168425.1 Peromyscus attwateri | reverse complement strand
AGAAGAAGAAGAAGAAGAAGAAGAAGAAGAAGAAGAAGAAGAAGAAGCCGCAGCCGCCGCCTCTTGTTATGGAAGCAGTAATGTGGCCCATTGAGTCACACACTTTACCCTTTAGTTCATCATTCATCTTTACTTGTAAGTGTTCATTGCAGTGAGTCATTGGTCTGGTTTGAGGCCTCTGGGTTCTGCTACTGGGCCCTCACTGAGACTCCTCTTTGATATCCTGTTGTTAATCCTGTGTCATGGAGATCCTGTAGCTTTGGATCTGCTGGTCCTGCCCCTACACATACTCCAGCCGTTCATACATGAGGTAGATGTTGGGGTGTGCTACCTCATAGCCCTGCTTCTAGGCCTGGGTGGTAGTTGGGTTGGTGAGCCCACCAGCTTTCCTTCATCTTCACCACCCAGGCAAGCTCTCCAGTACTGCCCTAGCTAGCTCACCCATGGGCCAGTTTTTCTGCTCTCACACTCTTGGGTCCAGTTCACCCACACTCATACCACCAGGGCCAGCTCTACTGTTTTGCCCAGACTAGTGGCATAGCCCTCTCTCCCAGTTGCTGCAGTTGGTGAGGGGCAGGGCCAGCTCTTCCATTCTCATGCCCCCAAGGCCAACTCTCCACCTCCTGCAGTTGGCAAGGAGTCGAGGTCAGGAGGAGGGCATATTTAACTCACCCATGCCACCATATGACATACAAGAGAAGGGGCATGGGCCACTCTCCTCCCTTCACATCCATAGGATCAACTCACCTGTGCAGATGAGAGGGTGGTGAAGTCCATGCCAGCTTAATATTGGGATACAGGCTTTCACAATAATGAGAAAGAAATATGCACTCAAAAGAAACTACATGCCCAATTTTGAATTTTGACCCTTTGTATGTTAGCAATATTCAGTAAGACGTTCCCATAACATGCTGAGACACATAGGAAGCCCCCATCATCCCAGAGAACATGAGAAAAAACAACTGATTCCTCACAGACATGCCCTTTTGACACCATGGCACAGCACTGTCTTCCACAAGTTCACCCTTGAGAACCATGCAATTGCATTACAAACAAAAACGCAGAAACATGTCCCAGTGTTTTAAATAATGTCAAGCTCTTTTGTTGGACTCCAATCATAGTTGCTCCTAGACATCTCTGTCAGGGTGATGCTATGTCATTAAGTTATCATACTTGCTTAGTTATGTACATGATATGCCTTTTCATCTCATGATACTTTTAACTTAAACTGAATTTATCGGCATATATTGTATCATGAGCCAAGTAACATCTGTAAACAGTTTGATTCTTAGAGCAAATAATTAATTCTGCCCCTACCTGACAGGGGAGAAAACTGAAGCACAAAGATGATGAAGAATTCACCAAAGTTACATAGAACCTAGATTGGAATCCAGATATTCTGGATCTCCAGCAACCCTAACTATCCCTAGAAATCAACAGATTATATTTATCTAAGAGTATCCCTCTCCAAAAGTATATTTGAAAACTCTGTTTCACAAGTGATATGCACAACCAAGATCCATGCTTGCAATGTGCATCCTGTTGGGTGAGTATGGTCCAAAGGAGGGTGTGCAGCCAAAACGACATTTGCAGTTAATCAGCAATAACCAAGGGACTGCATCCAAGAGACTCACCCCAATTTGCTCAAGGGCTACAGAGTGCCACTCACCAGCTAGGAGAGAACAAAACGTACACAACTCCTAGGACCAGTTCCAAAAAGGGGAAACAGCATGCTTTATCATTTCTCCAGAGACAACACTTTCCCCCTCTTTGGAAAACTGCTGACCAGTGTTCCTATTTCTGCCCCTGAGTAATTTACGTAACAACTTGTCAATAGCCAGAGCTAGCTGGACAGCGGGTTACCTCACCTTAATAGCACAAATCCTAGAACAGTGGTGCTAGCAATTGCTTTTGCCAAGTGCTGAGGGCAATTCTTTTCCTCTGATACAGAGGAAAAGAAGAAAGGTAGGTACCCAGTATGACAATGCCTCTGAAATACCATCCCACATTCCAAGAAGAGTTATTTGGAGGTTCAGGGTACTATAGATGCTGTCCCAAAATCAGAAAGGAAAAATTTCATTTTTTTTCTAACTAGGAAAGTATGCTGGAGTTAACAACCTATTTGGAAATCCAGTACTAAAGTGAAATATCCGTATCGGAGAGTACAGAAGTACTATTTTTTTAATTACCTCCACATATGTGCCTCACTATCATTAGCATCTGAAATCCCTAGTGCTTCTAACAGAGGTTCTCAACCTGTGGGTCCTGACCCCCACAGGGATCAGATATCCTGCATATCAGATGTTTACGTTACGATTCATCACAGTAACAAAATTATGAAGTAGCAACAAAAATAATTGTAGGGTTGTGGGGGGGGGGGTCACCACAACATGAGGAACTGTATTAAAGGGTCACAGCATTAGGAGGTTGAGAACCACTGCACTCATTTCTGCTCAACCACAGTTACTGTAGGTGCCCTTGAAAAGCATTCCAGTCACCCCTGCCACGGTACATCTCACCGCAGAGTGTGAAATGCAATTCTCTACCTACTGATCACAGCATCATAGGACTGTGTTAAAAGCTTACACTTTTTACATTTTTTTGCATTAAATAATATAGGCCAAAGTAGCTACCAGATAAAAAACACAAAGTCAACATTTGAGGAGAGAGGAAATGCTGGTGGGGGGGGGGGGCTCAGAACCTTCTATCTAGTTGGTTTGCTCCACTGAGATGTGCCGCCAATCCACGTAGTCACTTGAAGTCCAAAGATAACATGACCTGGATTAGAACCCGATCCTAAGGAACCTATAACATCTAAAATTAAGCCCAAGTCCCCACAACTATTTGTAGGAACAAGGGGAATGGAGATGTTCATCTTGGATTGGCACTTCTAAAATGGTTAAGAGAATAAGACCAGAAAGGGGCAACATATACAGACATATTTGACTTATAACTCTCATGCCACATGAATGGAAAAGACCCATTTAGAAACTTATGGCATGATAATAGGTGATACTTTGTCTTGCTTTATTTCTGCTTTATCTCTCTGTCTACATTTTATTTCATGGTTTGTTTGCCTTAAACTGGATACTTTCTTGGAAATCACTAAAATACATATTTAACTGAATTTTGATGTGCCATATTTCTCCCCAGTATATTTGAGAGAGGAAAAAAAAAAGCATAAGCAACATTTTTATAGCTCAACAATTTTATTGCCTCAAATGTCCTTTCTCAAATAGCCACTTACATATTTTACACTTATCAATCTGTCCCTTCTCTATAAGAGCTAAGCCAAACGATTCTCAGATTTCTTAAGCTGACCAGTTACTATTTCAATTGTACATATTGGAGTTTTCAGACACAAAATATGGAACTCAAAAGGACAGCAAATGGAAGAAGGGAAGTAAGTAAGTGTAGAAAAGAAAGGTATGAGACCACATTGGTGGCACAGAATACCAGCTAACACAAAGTATACAAAGTATGGGCAGGCTTTTTGGAACCCGGTGCCTGAGGTGTAGCACCTTGCGCAGCCTTGGTGCGGTCGGGAGGGGCTTGGACCTGCCTCGTTTTGGTGGGTGTGCCAGGCTCTGCTGACTCCCCATGGGAGACCTTGATTTAGAGGATGTGGGGATAGGGGGTGGCTTGGGAGGGAAGGCTGGGGGGGTAGGAGGAGGGAGGAGGTGGGATCTGTGGGTGGTATGTAGGGTGAGTAGAAAATTTCTTAATAAAAAAAATAAAAATTTTTTTAAAAAGTTATTTTCAGTCCTCAGATTCCAGGGGTTGAAATATACACTCAAGCAACCCAATTTGTATCCATCTGAACTCTGTAGATTCAACTTACAGTTCATGATACAGCTAAGCTCAAACAACTACTTCTGCATCTCTGAGCACCATCTCCAGTAACAGATACACCACAGAACCATCATTGTGCAAGCAGAATGCTCCCCTAAGTCATGGGAGCATTAGGAATTACCAGAATCAAGGACCCTTCAGAAGTATTCGACTAATCCAAATTTCTTCAATGCCTAGTATGCACCAGACACTGTGTTGGGTCTTTGGGGTATAAAATAAAATGATTATCATGTATAGATTTCATAATATAAAAGATGAAAACTCCATAAAAGCAGATCGTGTGAACGCAGCTGAAACAAATGTGTACAGCACTATGGTGCGTAGACTGATACAGGAAAGGTGTGCTCAGGCTCTGAGTGCTCCAAAGAAAGACTGACACCATGAAGACTGTGAGTGCATGTTTGTACCTTTGCAAGTGCTGGGAATTCTGTGCCAGGAGTAGAGAGAGAAACAAGGGAAGACATGGTAACAGCTAAGATGTGAAAGTAAGAAAGAGCATACTGAGCAGTTGAATGTGATTAAGGCAGAAATTTTGAGGCAAGAGAAGTAAGAAGATCAGAAATGGATAAACCTGGTAGTGAAAGGCCTCTGTGACATCTTAGCAAACTTCACTCTTACAGCTGCAAAGGGCTGCAGCTTTTGTTCAAGGAACAGTCATAACTGTGCTTGCCAATTGACTGGATCACACTGTACAACTTTTGAATACATCATTGCCACACCAGGTCAACAAATAACTTCACTCCAGAGAAAGGTGAGGGGCAGCATGGACTTTATAAGGTACACAAAGACCAAGTTCAGCATGTGAGTGTTCCACATAATGAGCAGAATCCTGACTGAGTTCATGGGGTTCACTGGAAAAGACAGAACCCTGGATCTGTAAAAGATGTATGGCAGTAATTAGGACTTTTACCCACTGCCAGTGGCATAGTGTGTTGGTAATTCAATAGTATTGCACAATTTACAACTATAGAGCAGATCCCTTAAAAAACATTCATGTCTTGTGGCATAGTAACTCCACATCTATACAAACAGCCCCAAGAATAATCTAAAACTCATGAGCATGTTTACACACAAGGATCTTCCTCTCAGCAATTCTAAAGCAGCAATTTAAAAAAAAAATCCAACAATAGGGAAATAATTGAACAAACTGGGTTGGATTATCCACTCAACTTTATATGTTCATTGTAAAGTCATTATAAGGGTCTCATGCTCTACCAACCGAGCTAGCAGGGCATATATGAGGTTGAGCCTAGTGAAGACTCTTAGTAATGGAGGATATGGAGCCTCAACTGGCATCTTCTGTAACCAGGCTAAGCTCCCAGTGGTGGGATTGGGAAACCAACCCAGCCACAAAATCTATGACCCAAAACCTTCCCTGCCTCCAAGATGTGCTGGGGCAATGGTGGCTCAGAGCTTATGGGAGTGGCCAACCAGTGACTGGTCTAACCAGAGGCTTACACCACGAGAGGGAGCCCATGCCCG
This sequence comes from Peromyscus attwateri, assembly GCA_902168425.1. Classification (NCBI taxonomy): domain Eukaryota; kingdom Metazoa; phylum Chordata; class Mammalia; order Rodentia; family Cricetidae; genus Peromyscus; species Peromyscus attwateri. Next base: position 5,056 of record CABHPP010127444.1, on the reverse strand, counting down.
CCATTGCCTAGATGGCCAGGATACAGCAGCTGGATGGCTCAGAGATCTAGGGTAGAACCAAACAAGACTGACAAAAGTCAGTAAAATGATTCCTAATGATATTCTGCTATACTCATAGAATTGGTGCCTAGCCCAGTCATCATCAGAGAGGCTTCCTCCAGCAGCTAATGGGAGCAGATTCAGAGACCCACAGCTAGACATGAGGCAGAGCTCAGGGAACCCCACAGAAGAGGGCGAGGAAGGATCATAGGAGCCAGAGAGGTCAAGTACACCAGAAAAACACAGCCCACAGAATCAACTAAGCATGGCTCATAGGGCCTCACAGAGACTTAAGCAACAAACACAGACTCTGTATGAGTCTACACCAGGACCTCTGCATTCTATGCTGTGATTCTTAAACTTGGGATTTTTGTTGGACTCCTAACCATGGGAGTCAGGTGACTCAGACTCTTCTGCCTGCCCATGGGACCCTTTTCCCCCTATTGGGTTGCCTTGTGCAGCCTTGATATGAGGATTTATGCCTAATCTTATTGCAAAATCCCCAAAAAGAAACCACATGGAAACTTTAAAAAGTTCAACAAGAGTGGGGTTTACTTTTTAAGTTTTTAAAAAAATCACTTAGGAATAAAAATTAAAACGTACAGAATAACCGATGATGCAGATCACTTTCTAGATTTAGGCTTTTCTTCACTCCTTTATGTCCCTACTTTGACCCATCAATGGTTTCAAGTCCCAGAGAAACATATTGGGTGAAAACAGTAAAATTTTTCCTCTTCCTGCCTGGGGTATTTGGAAACTTGTACAGAACTTGTATTTGGAACTTGTACAGTCCCTATGGAGGGACTCCCTTCCTTCCTCCCAAGATCCCTTGTCTTTTGTTCTCTGAACCTGCTCAGAGGTCACTTTGACTTAACAAAGCTGTGCTACTGCTATAGCGGTGACCGAGGCATTTAAAATCGAAGAAAAAAATCGCATCTCTGAATCAATGGAACCAGGGAAATGATCCCAAGAGAAGGAGGCATGTGAGGGCGTCAGCTTTTCTCTCTGGCTTCACCCCTGCCCTCCCAACCCCCACACGCTGGTGTTTCCACTAGCTGAACTGAACCCAAGAGCTAGAGACTGAACTGAAGCCTGGCCTTTTGCCTTAAAGGAACCAGCTGAGCAGTGCCCTGTAAGTCAGAATGTACCCTGGGGGGCGGGAAGCCCATAGAGGGAAGAACTAGGAGGAAACTTCCACCGCTGTGTATGAAGTAATCTATGTTCCAGCCTCACCCCAGCATGAAATTGTATTGCAGACACAGAGAAATTCAGCAAAAGCTTCCATCTGAGAGGACCGGGTAGCCAAACCAGGGCCATAACAGGCTCCCCTAGCAGCCCTGACATGGACCAAGTATTAGTTTCAGTTCACTAGACGGGGCTGGAGCTGAGCAAGCAATTCTCAGGAAAACCACAACTTAGGGGCAACCGATCAACAGGCGCCCCCCCCCCAGCCTTCTGCTGGCTCAGCAGGCACCCCAAGACCTTTCTGCTGGCTCAGCAGATGCCCCTCCAGACTTCTGCTGGCTAAAGATAGCCTTTCCTACCCTCTTGTCAACAAGCCCCCAGACACTACACCCCACCACCACCAATAGCCTCCTAACCACTACAGCCTTCCACCAATCAGTTCCCAGACTAATCTTTCCTCCACCAATCAATACCAGTTAATCCCTCCTCTTAAATTCCCTTAACTCCTCTAAAAAGGAGCTTTCGACCTCCATTCAGGGTCGCTAATTTACTACCCCAACTGTTGGGAACAATAAACGCTCTTGCCAAATTACATAGGTGACTGTTGGTCTTTCTTGGGAGCTTCTCTCAGACCCTAACACCATTGAAACCACCATCCCAAACCCAAGGAGATTCCCAGTGGAGAATGAAATAGACCTGAAATAGTAAAGAATGCAAACAGAATTGACACTGGGTGAATTACCCAGGGAAGTGCTGTGGGCCAGAATGCTTTGATTGCAGCAAGAAAAAGGGGGGCGGGGGGGGGGGGGGGGGGAATGTTTGTTTGTTTGTGTGTGTGTGTGTGTGTGTGTGTGTGTGTGTGTGTGTGTGTATTTATTTACTTATTTATTCTCAAGAGGAATTTTAACAAGATTCAGAGTCTCAACTAATATTCAAAGAAGTTCAGGATATAATCCAAGCTTGTTCAACATATAAAGAACCAAGAAAACCTCAACAATTCACAAAGAAAACAACACTCCAATGTTTATCCCAAGACGACCTCCTTATAACAAGGATCTTAAAGTAAAATGTACAGCAGTGGTGCATCTGTGTATACACATACATAGACATGCATATATGTGCGTGTATGCATGTATTCTTGCAATTAATTGAAATGCAAAGGCCTTTAGTAAATTATACCATCTTGTTCTTCCTCTTCCACATCCGCATTTCAACTCAGCAGTTAAAACAGTGTCAGAAAAACAACCCAGAAGATCACGGCCAGTATCTGAACTTTAAAACACAATGAACTTTCTTAATAGCAGACTGAGGAAAAAAAAAAAAAAAAAAAAACAGAAAAAAAAATCATTGAACTGAAGAAATAGTAACAATCAGCCATTTGAAAAACAGGGAGAAAAGCTTTATAAAGAAAGGAGAAATCATAGAGGCCTGAAGAAAATAAATCGTAATACTGAAGGATTATACTTCAGCAAAACAAAACCATGTATTTCAGAAATGAGCTTAAAAACATTGTCAGATAAGCAAATTTGAACAGGAATTGCCACCAGAAGACCTGTGTCATAGATGTACGTGGTGATGCCTACCTGTAATCCCAAAACTTGAGAATTTGAGGTAGGAGAATGATAAGTTTGGGAGCAGTATGGGCTCCAGAGTGAAATCCTGTCTCAAATCTAAAAATGGATGATTATAATAATGATAGAATATGGGCTGGAGAGATGGCTCAGTGGTTAAGAGCACTGGCTGCTCTTCTGGAGGTCCTGAGTTCAATTCTCAATAGCTACATGGTAGCTCAGAACCATTTATAGTGGGATCTGATGCCCTCTTCTGTTCTGAAGACCTACAGGAAGACAGAGCACTCATATGCATAAATAAATAAATCTTTCTAAAAGATGATAGAGTAAGTTAATTTTCTCAAACTTTTAAAACCATACATGACATTTGTAAAGTTTCTAACACTTTGGGTAGAGAAGACATAGGACTATAGACCAAATATCACTTTTAAGAAAATCTGAAATCAGAAATGCTCTAAGCCTGTAGAAATTTTCCAAAACCCATCAGCTCCACATGCTAAGACAGTTCAGGTCCCAAACATTTCAGACGATGAACATTCAAACTGTATGGGGTTGGACAGAGTCGAAGCATATTATCAACTGTAGGGGTCGGGGACATTTTTCACTTTGTAAGAGCGCTTACTCTACACGAATGGGGACCTCAGTTTGAATTCCCAATGTCCACATAAAAAGTCAAGGGTAGCTGTACATGTCTGTAACCCCAACATTGGTTGGAGAGGAGACAGACTGACCCTGAGAGATGCAGGGAGCCTAACCCAGAGGTAGATTTCTGGTTCAGTGACAGACTGACCTAATACAATACAGTGGAATGTGATAAAGACAATCAATGTACTGCTCTCGCCTGCAGAGGTACTTGGATGGGCACATGTATCTACATACTTCACTTATATTCACCATAGACACATACGCTTCATCTCCTTCCCAACCACACATCCCACCATCATTGCCATCACACACTACTTAGACACACACAGAGAGCTAACATCGAGCATATATACTATAATCTAAAACAGACTAAAAGACCTTATTATAAAGACACAGAACCGAAAAGATAATCAATAATCTATAATACTAAACGGCTCATGTAATACAAAGTGGGCAGGAAGCGGCACCAGAAGAATAGAAAGTGTACTAAGAGGTATGAAACAGGACATTTAAATCCAACATGTTAGTAATCACAACAATGTAATGGTCTCAATACTAAAGATGGAATATAAAGTCCAAATAACAAAAATATGTAACTATATACAGTCCACAGAAGCTCATGTTAAATATAGTATGAGTGTTTTCAGGGGGGGAAAGAAAAAGATACATTATATCTTTTCAGATACATTATATAAACTTAGAAAGCTGAGTAGCTCTATTCACACTAGCTAATATATGGCTGAGAAGAAATAAATAAAAGTGAAGGCAAAAGCAACCTCTTGTGACTATCAAAACTACAATGAAAAGATAATTGCATGTATGTTTAACCAACATACATAAATCAAAAATTGGTAAAACAATAGAAGTAGGTATATAAGACCATAATTCTACTCAGGGACATCGACCTTTCTCTACCTCAAAAACTGAGAGGAAAATAGAAGTCAAGGAAAAGATAGATAAACTAGAGTACACCCCTGAGTATGGCCTTCTCCTAGCCCACTTTCAGCAGAATGTCTATACCTTTCACATGAGGATAATGCACCTACCCAAATATAGCACAGGCTGGGCCACAAAACTCAAATAAAGTCATGCAAAATAACACTTTGCAAAGGTATTTTCCGACTTTACAGTACAGGAAAACTAAAAGTCAGCACCATAGAGTTACCTGCAAATCTCCGAGTATCTCCTTATCTCCAAATACGTAGACACCAAACAGCACATTGCGAACAAAGCAAACACAAATTATCCAAGGAGATTTGAATATATCTTGAATTAAATGAAAACAAAATAAAATTGTAACCAACATCTGTGGAGTCTAGCTAAAAAAAGCGCACCGAGTAAGTTAATAGCATTAAATGTACACATGCTGAAAAAGAAAGATCATAAATCAATTAAGGTAGAAGCTTCCACCTTAAGAAAGTACAAAACATACCCAGGCATTCCATCATCTAATTCCAGCGCTCATCAATTATACACTTTTCCATTTAACCTTCTAAGAAGACAATGGAACAAAACGTATTTGCTAGTGTGACTGGGCTAAAGCTGCCTTAACATAAAGCCCTCCCGCAATCAGAGCCTGATTCTGTGAACAATTAATTCTTGTTTACCCTTGAAAA
>CABHPP010127443.1:20972-40102 GCA_902168425.1 Peromyscus attwateri | reverse complement strand
ACAAAAAAAGTTGGGAGAAATTTAGGGTATTTTGATCTTATTCTAAAGAAGTGAAAGTCATTGAACGCTTTTACTAGAATAGTGTCTGATATCTATTTTGGGAATGTGGTGATATAGTGTTTGTAATCTAAGAAATAAAGCTTGCTTGAAGATCAGAGAACAGAGCTAGCCGCAGAGTTAGCCATAGAGGTCAGGCAGTGGTGGCACACACCTTTAATCCTAGCACTCGGAAGGCAGAGGCAGGGATTTGTCTGGATTTCTGTGAGTTCAAGCACACACCGGGCTACACGAGATTAATCCAGTCTAAAAGAGAAACAGAGCAAGGCAGTGGTGGCACACACCTTTAATTTCAGCACTTGGGATCACACACCTTTAATCCCAGCACTAGGAAGGTTGCGACAGGAAGTGATAAGGTTGGGCAGAGAAAGGAATATAAGGCAGGAGGAGACAGGAACTCTCTCTTTCAGGCTGAGGAGTTGGTGAGGCAAGAGGTGGTGGCTGTGGCTTGCTCTGCTTCTCTGATCTTTCAGCTTTCACCTTGATATCTGGCTCTGGGTTTTTATGAAGACCAACACTGGATATTGGTGTAGTTTTGCTTTGAGACACCAAGGTGAGACAACATAGGAGAATAACAACGCAGAGCAGGTGAGCCTCGATGACGACACTGATGGGGCTCGTGGCGTTAATAGAGATGCATAAACGGGACAACATTAACACCCTCAGCTCATCAAATTGACAAACTGGAGTTGAGACCTGAAGGAGAAGAAGACACCTGACGGATAATGTTCTGAATTGGGAGTTACACAAGTTCTGTGCAAATGCCATCACAAACACATCAAGGGCCAGCCAAAAAAATGAAGGTTCAGTAATTAATGGATCCTCAGTCCTTGGAAGAGTGAAGAGCTTCTAAATAATTATTTCTCTGTGGCTGTGGTTCCGTACTCACAATAAAATTCCATTTACCTTGTGTGCATATATTTGTGTGTATACATGTACTCATACTTAGGAAAGATGAAATTATAGAACATGTTAATAATGGTTGAAAGCACTGAGGTTTTGAGTAAATAAATGTTATAACTATATTTATTTTACATTTACATATGAATTTTAGAAATTAAATAAAGATCATTACCAGAGTCTGAAAAATATGACCAAACATATACATTTGTTTATTTTTAAAATATATTTTACATTTTTTGAATTAAAATGTAATTAAGTAATTTCCTCTTTTTCCTTTCCTCTACCCAATCCTTCCCATGTCCCCCTCCTTGAGCTCTCCCAGATTCATGTCCTCTATTTTTTAATCACATATGTATATAAATTATTTCTAAGAGAACATATCTTCTTCATAGTCTTCTGCTCTAATTCTTGCACTTCACCTACTGATGACAGTGAAATATTTGTGGATGTCAAACAATTTCAGTTAGAATAAAACTTGTCAAAACTGCAAATCTGTACATTGGTTTGTAGTTGCTAATTTAACACATTACGGCAAACATATAAGTTTATACACCATCAGTGTATTAGTTCTGGAGGTTGGCGCGTCTCTCTTGCATGCTGCTACTTCACACTCTCTGACCCTTCTTCCTCTGTCACAGCCCCTGAATGATTCTGCTTTCAGGTCATCGAGTGATCAGATTGGGGTTCTTCCCAGAGCCCAAAAGCTCCTTTTCTCAGGGCTATTTATCTTAAGGATGTGGGCAGTATCCCTTTTTCCAGGTAAGATAACATATTTAGAGATGATGAAGCTTGAAACATGGGCATCTTTAGAAGACCACTGTTCTCTCTATTCCACTTTTAAAAGTATAAACTTTAATTAACAGTATTTCTTGACCCGGCTACTTCTCAGCTGCTCTATACTATTAATATATGACTCATAAAATACATTCAAACTAACTGACACTGCCTAAAATAGGCAAAGATTTTCTCTGCTGCTAACTGTTAACTTTCTGCGTTTAGCTCCTGTTGTTAGTTCTCCTTAATGAGTCCATTGGTTCCACTCTTTATCTGCTGGGAATGCTTTTTTTTAAATAATCATTTCAGATAACTGAAGCATCCAATGTCACTGCTCTGAAGCCCTCCAATTTTGAATGCTTTTCTGTGAAAAGAAAATCACCATCAAATAACTCAGGAAATCACTAAGTATGAAAGATTGAAAGTGTCAGGCACATCTACGATCCAAAATAATCAATGCCCTGTACCTCATAGCATCACTTGCAGAAATATTAAATAAATAAAATTTAAGTTCACACAATTTTATATCAAAATACCTTGAATAGAAATTGGAAGTTCATCAGAGGAAGTGGTCAACATTTGTCTGAGGATAGGCACAGGGAACCTGGGAGGTCTTCTAACAAAGGGTCTTTCTTACATTACAAGGTTGTAAATGAACCTTTTGGAGGTAGAGGGCCAGGACATAACTGTTAAGGTCCTGGAGAAGTCCCACAAAAGGCCACCATCCACATATGCAATTAACAAGAGCGTTTATTATTTCGGCATGCTGCGGCCTGCCATCCCACATAAAGGCAAGATGGCAAAGACCCTGAGAAAGACCTGTGAGCTCCTTTTAAGCATAGCCAAGGGGAGGTCCTAAGGCAGTTAGATCACTTTAGACATGATTGGCTCAAGCAAGTGGCAATCACATCAGTATGTTCTAATTGGCCAGGGCTTGTTAGAGGCTGGTCAGGGTACAGTTTTCCATTTTGGAGCAGGCCTGGACAAGTCCCTGGCTTTATTCTTGAGCTGCTGTGGAGGCTAGTTTGCCTAGCACATACTGACTGTGGGGGCCAGCTCAGTGGCCCAGGCTTGGTGTGTCCTATCTCCCTTGTCCCTGTGGTCAGGGGCACCAGTGATTACTTGTCCTTTGTGGCTTTTCCTCAGAAACTGCCTGCTTGGTTCCATAAAGCAGGGACTGAGGCCTAGTTCTCTGAGAGAAGACTGAGCAGCATTTTATGGCATTTGCTCAGTCCTCTCATCTAGGAACCCAAATACCATCATAGCTGTGTTTCAGTGGAGTTTTATGACACTGGGTGTGGTGGTTTGAAAGAAAATGGCCCCCAAAGGGAGTAGCACTATTAGGAGGTGTGGCCTTGTTGAAGGAAATTTGTCATTGTGGAGGTCAGCTTTGAGACCTCCCACTTGCCCAGTGAGACAGGCCACTTCCTATTGCCTGCAAGATGTAGGACTCTCAGCTCCTTCTCCAGCACCATGTCTGCCTGCAGGCTACCATGTCACACCATGATAATAATAGACTGAACCTCTGAACTATAAGCCAGCCAATTAAATGTTTCCCTTTCCAAGAGTTGCTGTGGTCATGGTGTCTCTTCACAGTGATAGAAGCCCTAACTAAGACAAAGGGAAAGAAATGAAGATTGAGCCTGGTATAGCTAACACTGAGTACACCAGACCCGTGGACTTTCTCGGTATTCATTTTCCAAGTTGCTGATGGGATGATGACAAACCTGGCAGGGGACAGTTTCCCTTTCATTTCTCAGTCTGGATGGTGAGTGTCAGAACAGAGGAAAGCTAACTGGCAGTACCAAGTGCCTTCTCTGCTTAATTCCAACATCAAGGAACCAGAGTTTCCTGAGCGGTATTCCTCATGGTATATCCACTTACTATGTGAGGATGGCATTTTTTTTTAATGAAAGCTTGAAAATAATATTGAATCACCTCAAATTTGCTCTTCATGTTCTTAAAATACCGACCCTGGTATGTTGAGCAAAGTGGATTACAATGGTTTTAGGTTTGTCACCTGGTAAATGGCAAATGAGAGAGTTTTCATCTCAATCAGGAGGGAGGACCAAAAGCAATTTGCATTCATTTAAATTTATATTAGACCCTGGCAGTCTCAGCTTTGTCCACGTTAACTCACTTTCTCTACATATAATGTGGTTCTAAGGGACCCACTCTGTTTGATCATTGCTTTAGTTCACTTTGTGCAAGGATAATAGGCTACCGCAGTTTGAGTCATTCATAAAGAACAGAAATGTATTCCCTCACAGTTCTAGAGGCTGTGAAGTCCAAGATCAAGACGCTGGTCTATAATGATGCCTTTCTTGTGTTCTCAGGTAGAGAACAGAAGCACAGGAAGGTGGTGAATACTTTGTCCCCAGTCGTCAGAAGACTAGGAGGGAAAGGGTCGATCCTTGCCATCCCTGTTCAGTGCCGTTTATCCATTCCCCAAGGCGAGGCACTGGTGACCTGAAGCCTGTCTTCAGCCCTGTCTCTAACACTGCCACACTGGAGATTAAGTTCCAACACACGGATTTGTGGTGACTCATTCGGGCTATAGAAGACATCCCGGAGAAAATTACAATGGTCAATTTACTTATAATGTCACATTAATCAAACTGGATGAGGAAATAGTGACAAAAATGTTGGAGCCTTAGTGAGACGCACATGATCTGGTTGATGGGAAATAAGCCTCAGGGTCATTTCATATCAGTGAACATTTTAAGGATTCAGTGATGGGAGACATGTCAGGATATCACCACCCCAAGGAAAAGGTAAATGACTGCATTTCAAATAATTGGTAAAGAAGTACAATGCCTAATTAGCTTCTTTTGGTTCTGAGGACAGCATATTTCATTCTTTGAAACATTCCTGTGACCACTTATGAATGACACAAATGCCTTCCAGTTTGGGGTCCAGACCAAGAGAATCTGCTAATATAAAACCATTGCTTGATTTACAGGAGCAGACAGACCCTGTAGTAGTGGTATTAGAAATATCTACAGTGGGAGGTGTGTGACATCTGTGATGGGGCTCAATAGAGCATTATAACATTGCAACATGGAGCTGTGCATTATAAAATTAAAACATGGAGCTGTGCATTATAACATCGCAACATGGAGCTGTGCATTATAAAATTAAAACATGGAGCTGTGCAGGAAGAATGCTGTGTCATGGTTTTGCCATTTTAAAAATGACTCCTGGCATGCTACTAGGCCCTGAGAAGGATAGAACATCTGATAATAGTATAAAAATGACCTTTATATACTCATATGAGCTGGTTTGCCTCAGCCCCACCAATGATGGTTTGCAATGCCAGTTCGTCATAATGTGGAAGAAGTCCATTTGGAACCTGGTAATGCCATGGTTAAAAGGCAGTAAGAGGCAACTGCAGGGATCTTTGATCTCTAAGTGTTCTACCACTGATGCACTATTTCAGTTCCTCACCTCATATCCATGGCGGCACAATGTATGAACAGTTCTCATAAGCCTGTGGAAAATCTGGCTGAGTATGGTAGTCCAAACTAAAATTGAATTGTTTGCATTATAGGGTGCTAAATGAATTCATCCTGATGAGAATTTAAACAGTGAGTTTGGTCATTCACATTCTGAAGAAAGAGAAGTTGGTACTAATACATTGATATTAATGAATGGCTTGAGAATTAATCTGAGTATTAAAAAGATTAAGATTGAATGCTAGTGACAAGGAAGCTTTGAAGGGATATGCAAATGTACCTATGAAAACAGGCACAGAGGACAACAATCTTCACGCCACCCTATTAACAAGCCTCTGACTTTATCTACTGTGGAGGAGATCCACCATTCAGCTCAATAGAATGTCTTAATCAGTTCATTTTAGTTTCCTCCATCATCAACAGCTTTAATGATTTCACCAGATTAACACACATTAACAGGTATTTTGGTGGTAAGAGTGGAGGATCTGAATGGGATACAAGGACAATTCCTATTTCTTCTCCCACTGCCAAACATCCAACTTATCAGAAAGAAAAATGAATGTCGAGTCCTTGACTTGGTGCCGACCCACAGAGGGCGTCAGTGGTCCCACACTGGTATGTTCATTGAACTCAAGTGCTTCAATGATGGTGGACTCACTTTAGAGATCAGCATGCCACCTGGAGAAAAACTGATACATATTCTCCACATACATGCTTACAGGTTTTAGACTTTTGATTCGCTGAATTGAGACCTTGTATAATCCAGTGTCTATCTAAGCATACTGTTTTATAGGGGGAAATATCAGAAATAAGCATAGACAGGTGTGATGGTGCAAGAATGTATTTCCAGTACTTCAGAGGCTGAGGTGAGAGGATCAACAATTTCAGGTCCACCTAGGATACATATAAAGTCCAAGGCTATCCAGGATGAGATACTGAGAGGAGGAATGAAGGGGAAAAAGGGAAGAAAAGAAGGAGGAAAAGAAAAGAAAATAAAAAAATGATAGCCCTTAATTCTATCAAATGTAATAGCTCTAAGACAGCTCAAGTGGTCTATTGAAGGCACACTGTACGTCTGAGGTATCAGTGTAGTTATAACCCTCGAGATACCCATCCACCAAAACAGTGCTTGCCATAATTCTACAATTATTACCAGGTGCCAAACCCACAGTATGTAAAACCAAGAGATGGGCTCATGTTTAGCTAATTACAGTAGTCTCAGAAAAAACAAATACTATGTTTTCTCTCATTTGTGGATCCTAGATTTTACATAGATGTATAAAATCATGCAAACACATGACATGACAGTAGAAGCAACATGGCATTGGATAGCAAAGCAGATTGAGGGGAGGAGGAGACGAGAGAGGCTAGGGGCATGAGAACATGCTCAAAGTAGGTTATATACTTAGGGGGAGCCGTCCAGTGAGCCCAGTACCATGTACAACAAACACACCCTAATTAAAAAGTTTAAAAAGAAGCAGTGGTCTTACTTACCTTCATTCCCAGAGATCCACTTAGAGATTTTATTTTTCTTTCATCAACTAAGTCTGGGTTCGTAAGAAGAAATAGTTTTCCCAGAGGACACAGAACCACTAAATGTCAAACTTCAAAGACGTCTGATACCCTTGTATCACTTGATGTTCTGGTGCCTCTACCCCACAAAACAAGGCATGAATAAATAACGTCCTGTCAGGCCTAATCTGCCCACGTCACAAGTAGGAGGTGGTGAGTCTGCTGTTCCACAGTGGAGGTAGAGAATCCGAGTGGTTCCCAGGGCAGCTCTGACTACAACCCCAACCGAGTCAATCAGTGGATAAGGAGGGTAAACATGGCCTAGAGAAGGCTTGGTAGCTAGAGGCGTCAAAGTCACTTTATCAAAAACTCCACAAGGTCAAGCAGAGGTTCTGAGTGATGGTATGGAATATGGTAACTGAGTAATAGAGGAGAGAGAGCGTGAGCCGAGAGTGCACCTGAGTTGGACTTCCTGTGCGGCTGGATACTTTGTTTCCCATTAAGTCAAAACAGGCACAGTCCTGCAGGAGCTGCTCCCCAGTAGGATGAGACAGGATTTTACATGAAGCTAGTGGTTCTCCATAGACTATAAAGACAGCTGTTGGGTGCCACCCAGTTCCCCCAAGACAATCCTTCTCTAGCTGCCAGGAGTGTTGTCAGCCAAGGGCTTACAGATTGCAAATCGACCTCAGCTGACAGCCTTGGCATCCCACATGCTCATCTGTCCTCCCCAGGAGCAGGCTTCAACAACCACTGGTTAATTCGAGTGTACAAAGGCCCAGTTTCCCTGCTCCAACTGGGTCATTTGGGAAGGACCAGCCAAGCTCTACAGCTCTCGCTGGAACAGGCTGACATCTTTGATACACACTATTGCTTTATTTATTATGATACACACATTCTTTACTCAACTATACTTCCTTCCATATCTTATTGGCAGTGTTCCGAGGACCACTGGTGGTATTCCTGGGAATACTGTCCCATGAGCTCTGCAAGAAAACCTATGTTAGGGTCTGTTTCCCAGTACAAAACAAAACAAAACAAAAAAACAAAAAACACACATATCAATCATATCATTGTTAGTTACTCAGACAACAGAAGTGATGAAAACATAGGATCTGTGCTTATTTTTTTAAAATTTTATAATTTAATTTAATTTTACATATCAGCCACGGATTCCCTTGTTCTCTCCCCTCTCGCGCCCCCCCCCCCCCCCTTCCTCCCCGCCCCCCCCCCCTTTCCCATCTCCTCCAGGCATAGACTCCCCTGGGGATTGAGTTCAACTTGGTAGATTCAGTCCAGGCAGGTCCAGTCCCCTCCTCCCAGGCTGAGCCAAGTGTCCCTGTATAGGCCCCAGGTTTCAAACAGCCAGCACATGTACTGAGGACAGGTCCCGATCCCAGTGTCTAGATGCCTCCCAAACAGATCAAGCTAATCAACTGTCTCACTTATCCAGAGGGCCTGATCCAGTTGGGGACTCCTCAGCTATTGGTTCCTAGTTCACGTGTTTCCATTGGTTTGACTAATTGTCCCTGTGCTTTTTCCAATCTTGGTCTCAACAATTCTCGCTCATACAAATCCTCCTCTTTCTTGCCAATTGAACTCCTAGAGCTCCACCTGGGGCCTGGCCATGGATCTCTGCATCCAGTTCCCTCAGTCATTGGATGAGGTTTCTAGCATGACAATTAGGGTGTTTGGCCATCTTATCACCAGAGTAGGTCAGTTCAGGCTTTCTCTCGACCATTGCCAGTAGTCTATTGTGGAGGTATCTTTGTGGATTTCTGTGGACCTCTCTAGCATTGTGCTTCTTCCTATTCCCATGGTCTCTTATTCCTTGTTCTCCCTCTCTGTTCTTGATCCAGCTGGGATCTCCTGCTCCCCTAAGCTCTCTTTCCCTCGACCCTTGCCCTTCATTACCCCCACTCACGTCCAGGTTGTTCATGTAGATCTCATCCATTTCTCTGTCATTGGGCAATCCCTGTGTCTTTCTTAGGGTCCTCTTTACTAGGTAGCCTCCCTGGAGTTGTGAGTAGGAGTCTAGTCATCTTTGTTTTACATCTAGTATCCTCCTATGAGTGAGTACATACCATGTTTGTCTTTCTGAGTCTGGGTTACCTCACTCAGGGTGATTTTTTTCTAGATCCATTCATTTGCCTGCAAACCTCATGATATCATTGTTTTTCTCTGCTGAGTAGTATTCCATTGTGTATATGTACCCCATTTTATTTATCCATTCTTCAGTTGAAGGGCATCTAGGTTGTTTCCAGGTTCTGGCTATTACAAACAATGCTGATATGAACATAGCTGAGCAAGTGCCCTTGTGGTATGATTGAGCATTCCTTGGGTATATGCCCAAGAGTGGTAGAGCTGGGTCTTGGGGGAGATTGATTCCCAATTTTCTAAGAAAGCACCATATTGATTTCCAAAGTGGTTGTACAAGCTTGTATTCCCACCAGCAGTGGAGGAGAGTTCCCCTAGCTCCACATCCTCTCCCGCATAAGCTGTCTTCAGTGTTTTTGATCTTAGCCATTCTGACAGGTGTAAGGTGGTATCTCAGAGTTGTTTTGATTTGCATTTTCCTGATGATTAGGGATGTTGAGCAATTCCTTAGATGTCTTTCAGCCATTTGAGCTTCCTCTGTTGAGAATTCTTATAAGACTGTAACTTTGATGGTAATTTAGGCACATTAAAAGTGTCTGAGGGCCAAAGAGGTGGCTCAGAGGGGAAAGGTGCTTGCAGTGAAATCCTGGCAATCTGAGTTCAAACCCCAGAACCCACATAGTGGGAGAAGGAGAGAACTGGATCCATAAAGGTATCCAATGCACAATGACCATTCCACAGGGGTCACCTAAGACCATTGGAAAACAGATACATTATGATTCATAATAGTGGCAAAATTACAGTTAGGAAGTGGCAATGAAAATAATATTACGGCTGGGGGTCACCACAACATGAGGAACTGCATTAAAGGGTCGCAACACTAGGAAGGTTGAGAACCATTGGTTTAAAAGCAATGCCCATATTACCCTCATCTTCCCTAGACACCTCAAAATACTCACAGATCTGGGGCTAGACTGGGATGTAGGAACTTTACAGCATCAGAAAGGACAGTTTCAAAGTACCCAGGACACTGCCTGAACTAGACAGACATTTCTGGGAACAAACCAGAAGTTTTCAGGGATAAAATCTGAAGAGGTTCAATTCTCTTCATTCTGTTCTTGCTCTCCACTTTCAGATTTTCACTTGGGGACTAGAGTGTTAGAATATTTTGTGCAGAATTACACTAGCCAGTAAACTGACACCCCTTTCTGAAGAGAAGTAGAGAATTACTGGGCTGGAGTTTAGAGACGAAAAGCCATGTGCCCTGAGAATCTGGCTACAAATGCTGCCAGGCTCTAAGGGAGGTGAAGCAGGCACAGTTATCTGTCACCCTGATGGGCCAGCCTAATCTGCTCTCATTGTATGTGGCTACTGCCTCCTGTGGCCAAGGCCCTCCGAATCGGACTGAAAAGGATTCGTTTGGCTTTATCAGAGTGAGAAACTGGGAGAAGCATGGATTCTCCTGCCGTCTTGGCTTCCAGTTACTGCATCATTGATGCCGAGAGCTGAGCCAGGCAAATAGATCTTTATCTTTGCTCAGTGAGCAGCTCATCTCATCCTTGTGCAGGAACCAAGCAACCTCTGTAAACAAGTGTTCACTGTGGGGCAGCTTCTTTCTAAACAAGGGGGCATGCATGGTAAAACATTTCCAAGGATATAGATCTGTTAAAATCATGCCCAGATGAATATTAATCTAAACAAGCATTCAAATAGAAAACCAAAATGTGTTATTTTCATAGACAAGAAATACTTAATGTATTTGTGCTAAATATTTTGATTTTTATCTATAAACTTGCAGAATTTGAAATATGTTCCATTAGGTATATGATTGTTTTAATAATTGAAAAAATACTAATGAAGATTAAGAAAAGCTTCAAGAAAAAATACAAAAGCAATTTATTTTCTCTATTCACAGATTACTACCACTAGTGTTTCAAATTATACCCATCACAGCTTTGATATATTTTGTATGTGTCATACATGCTGTTTGGTAGATTGAACATTTTACATAAAAATACATCATGCATGAGATTGAGAGGTAGCAAGGATCATAAATTTCTCCAAATCTCAGCATCCACTCTTGTTATTACTCTGGGACTTCATCATGAAGCCTCTTAGTAGATAGACTCTTTGGTGAATTTGACCATATCTATTAGGCAATAAAGACTGTATCAGTCCTTCCCATCGAGGGCTGCCTGATAGTGCTTATCCTTCCCTTTCTTCTAAGTCCATAGACTCATTATTTGCTTATGGGAATCTAAAAGCCTTCTACATATGTTGTAGCCCACTAGGTTTCCTAGTGGCTGTACCCAGCAGGACTGCATAAGAGGTGGATTGGATCACGGGCCTGAGTATCAGGTGTTTGTAAGGGTCTACACTTGACTGTAACTAGTAAGGGGGGGATCTTTTGCTCCACCACTTGGTATTGTTATAAATAGACCTTTGGAATAAAGTCCTGGGTCAGTGGATAAGGATCCATGCTGTGGATATCGCTCTGTATAAATAAAATGCTAATTGGCCAGTAGCCAGACAGGAAGTATAGGTGGAACAAGCAGAGAAGAGAACTGTGGGAACAGGAAGGTTGAGGAGGAGTTGCCAGCCTGCTGTCCAGGGAGCAGCATGTAAAGGCAACAGGTAAAACCATGGAACACAAGGTGACATATAGATGAACAGAAATGGGCTGAGTTTAAATGTATAGAGCTAGTCCGCGGTAGGCTTGAGCTAATGGCCAAGCAGTTTAATTAATATAAGTTTCTGAGTGATTATTTTATAAGCGGTTGTGGAGTCCATGGAGCTGGGCAGGACCAAAGAAAACTTCAGCTACAGATCCAGGCCCACTTGAGTCTATCTTGTGTTTCTCTATATCTCTCCCCTCTTTATTTCTAACTAAGTCTCTTATCCCTCATTCCTCAAGAGTCAATGGGGTAAATAAATGTGGGGGCTGGTCTACCACACACATAGATATCAGAATTATTCTGCTTTTCTTTGATCATAACTAGTTATCCAACATCTATCAATGGCCAAGCTCTGTTCTCCTATCTGGAGAGTCCTTTCAACAAGGAGGGAGAACAATCTTTGTAATGCCTTCCTCATTCCTAGGGATAATCAGTACCTTAAATTTTAATAAACATTTTCTCAGTTAATTAAATTGTTGGTTGAATAGCTACTTTACATGAATCAGAGTATCTGACCTGCATGGATTATGCTCTTACATTTTTGGAATATTCATCCTTCTCAATGTCTTACTTTAGATAAGATGATATTAAGTGTCTATACTCTTTCAAAATGATTTTCTTATCACTTCCAAGCACTATTTAACATAAAGAGATAGGGATTAAGCCATAACATTTCAAAAAGAAAGACAACAAAAAGAAAGAACAGGAAAAAAAATCAAAGTGACCAGAACATAATTTACAAAATGAAGTAAGTCCACCTATCAACAAAGACAGTTAACATTCTCATTGGTGCATTAGTGGTACAAGAATTACAGAAACAACCAACAACTTTCTGATTGGATTCAAAGCCTGCTCCACAAAACAGAACTCATGCTTGGTACCATTAATGGAGCCAAAAGCTAGGTCATAGGGAATAGAGAGAGACCTAATACTATTTATTATACTGATAAATGGAGTTAGTAATAAACTTCCCTTCCCTAAATTCTATTTTCACACCCACAGGTTGGTGCATCCCTCAGCTCTCATTAGAGAAGTGTCTCTTTTCCATAGATGATGGGTAATACAGATACCCACAACTGAGCAATATGCAAAGAATAAGGGACCATGGGTTGCTAAGATTTAAATGAGACATCTCTATCATACATATCTTCCAAGGCTTTAGGGATCACTGCATGCAGGGGTGGGGTTCCTGAGATACCACCCCTATCTGAAGAGCTATTAGCAACTTATGACTGCTCAGGGAGGGGGAGTCTGTTTTCTTCAAAATAGCCTCTAGGAAGCTACTGTGTCCAGTGCTACCTCATACAGTTCCTGCACTAAATCGTCTCAGTGGGTTGTAGAAAAAGAGCATATAAATTTGGGAGAGAAAAGTGGTAAGTGGAGGAGAAAGAAGAAACCAGAGGGAAGAGAGTGGGTGGGGGAACTCCTTCATGCATGTATGAAACTCTCCAATAATAAAAAAATTAAAAATAAAGTTACCAATGCATAAAGCCAAACATCAACTATTTAGTATTTGTATGGGGGCAAACAGGATTAATTGATACAAAGCAAAACTCTGGTTGTCATTTTAAAATAATCTTTGTTCGAGTGCATCTCCAATAAATAAACTTGATGTTCTAAAGAAGAAGGTAAATAATGTTGGTTAAAAACCTATAAACATTTTTTATGTAAGTAGTGAAATTCTAAATTATTTACAGCCATTGTGAAAATAGAATAGAAGGTCTTTGATAGATATTCAAAGCTTAAACTGCAATATTATCTAATACCACATCTAGATTTATATCCAAAGGAAATGAAGTCAGTATTTCAAAAAAGATCTACCCACATATGCTTATTAAAGCATTATTCATCATAGCCAATCAGAAGAACACACACATACAAAAACATATTATTTTATTTGTCAAAAGGCAAGAAAGAAAATCTTCACTTCTAAAAACATAGATACACATAAAAGACATTTTGCTAAAATGGAATAACTTAGACACAGATATTCAGACAGATATGCTAAGTCTTTGTTACTACATGGGATACAGAGAATTCAACTTAAAGCGGGTAGTTTGGTAATTAGAAGGTACTATTGTGCAGGATAAATATGGAAATATTCGTTAAAATACTAACACTTTCAGTTAAAAAATGAGTGAGTTCTGGGATCCGATATAGGATGTGTTTACTACAGTTGATAAAACAGCTTGAGGGAAATACAGAAGGCAGGGTCAGTATAGCCTTGGGGAAGACGGTGCTTGCCTGGCGTTTCTTTAAGGGACCGCTTTGTCCCCATTACTAATGTTCAGGATCTTGGGTTACCTCCTTTTGTCTCACGCCCTGGGATTAGTTTCCCTGGGGACACAGTCACAATATATTCATACTGTGAGCAGAATAGCTCCCCAAGGAATACCTCTGCGGCCAAATTTGCCTGTTCCTTAAATAGTTGGTAAGTCATATTCCCAAGAGTGTGGTGTCAATGCCAAATTATCTGTCAGGGATATTGGGAGTGGGAGATGGGGAGGGAGGTAGTTTTACACATAGATATAGCCAAACAGTGGAAATAATATATGTGTTCATATAACTCCTGCTAGATCCCACAGATGTGAAATTTCCTTGAAATAATCATTTCTTCCTACTTCTTCTCTTCTTCTAGCTTTGCAATCTGTTATGCCCACATGCTATAGGGTCCTGTCTAAAAATACTGCTGCACGTGTTTATGGGACAATACTGCACCATGAAGATAATAAGAGAGGGTACCCTCAAAAAGAAGTGTGGAACGGTAAGAGCTGAGCTGAGCTGGCAAGTGGGATACTTTGGTTTCTAATTTTCATCCTGTCTACAGCTAAGTCTAAAGATATAACCCGTCAAATGGTCTATAAGCTTTGACTCTTTGTAAGTGAGCAGTTGGGTTCCATGTTACCCGAATCTACTCTAGACTACAGTCACACATATCCATCTGATAGAAGATACCAAAGGTTTTTTTGTTTTGTTTTGAATACTTCTATCCGTGAAGTCTTGCTGTATATTTTCTATTTTATGAAGTTTTTTTCTTTAAATTCTTCAATGAAAAGCCACTTATTTGGCATATACACAAATAAAACAGAAGCACATGCATTAAAAATTGGGTAAAAACAGGACTGAACACAGAAACAAGAGGATCAAGAGTTCAAAGTCAAGGGGCTGGAGAGATGGCTCAGTGGTTAAGAGCGTGCATTGCTCCTGTAGAGTTAGTGTCCTAGCACCCATACGGGGCAGCTCATATCCACCTTGAACTCTCCAGGAGATCTTATACCCTCTTCTGATCTGTATATTCTCATGTACACACACACACACACCCACACGAACACATACACATAATTAAAAATAAATTCTTAATATTTTAAAATTTTGGGTTAGTTTTCAGTTCTTTTAAAATTTATCCATGACATGTTTTCATCATATTCATCCTCTTCTCCCAACTTTAAAAAGAGTTTAAAGCCAACCTAGGGTACATAGTGAGATCTTTTATTAAAAACAACTAACACTAATGTATCCACTTGCATATTTGTGTTTCCTAAGATATGAATACAAAGTTTAATTTCAAAGAAACTGTTTACCCACTTAAATAGATGGCGAACACAGTTCCTGAGAACCACATTGGGAAGGAAGACAGAGGTCAACACCGAGATGGAGAAATTTCTTTCATGGAAAAATTCTTTTCCTAAGAGTAAATTTCTCAAACCCCAGTGGTTTCAACCAGGAGTAATACTACTTTCAGAATACATACTAAAATGTCTGGAGACACTGTAGGTTCTCACAGCCAATGGGAACAATGCACTGGCTGTTTTTTTTTTTTTTCCCTTCTTAAATTTTACATCCTGACTGCAGTTTCTTCTCCCTCCTCTCCTCCCATTCTCTCGCCTCACTTCCTGTCTGCACTCCCCTCAATCTACTCCTCCTCTGTTTCTGTTCAGAAAGGGGCAGGCTTCCCATGAGTACCAACAAAACATGGCATATCAAGTTGCAGTAAGACTAAGCACCTCCCCTTGTATTTAGGCTGGGCAAGGCAAAAAATATGAGAAATAGGTTCCCAAGAGCCAGCCAAAGCATTAGGGACAGTCCTTGCTCCCATTGTTAGGAGACCCACAAGTAGACCAAGCTACACAACTGTCACATATATTTAGAGGGCCTGGGTGGGTCCCACGTAGACTCCCTGGTTGTTGGTTCAGACTTTGTGAGTTCCTATGAGCCAGGTTAGTTGTTTCTGTGGGTTTTCTTGTGATATCCTTGACCCCTATGGTTCCTACAATCCTTTCTCCCTCTAGAGTCATTTGAGAGATGTGAAACTCAATTGAGAAAATGCCTCCATAAGATCAGGCTCCAGGGAAGCCTGTAGGGCATCTTCTTAATTAGTGATTGATGTGGAAGAGCTTGGCCCATTGCGGGTGGTGCCATTCCTGGGCTAGTGGATCTGGGTTCTATAAGAAAGCAGGCTGAGCAAGCCATGGGGAGCAAGCCAGTAAGCAGCACTCCTCTATGGTCTCAGCATCAGCTCCTGCATCCAGGATCCTGCCCTGTTTGAGTTCCTGTCCTGACTTCCCTCAATGATGGATGACAAGTTAAAGTGTAAGCCAAATACCTCTCCTCCCAACTTGCTTTTGCTCCTGTAGTTTCATCACAGCAACAGTGACTTCAGTACAAGCTATTTGCGTGTAGCTCTTGGGTAGAAACCAGAGATGCTGTTAAGCATATCCTCGTGCACAGGCAGCCCAGGAAAACAAAGCATGATCCTGCCCAAAGTGTGAGTAGCACAGAGGTTGAAAATCCCAGACACAATCCTCCAACATCATTAGTCATAGTACACCAAGCTCAAAATACTGAGTTTGACACTGAGACCTGCAGCCTAACCATGAAGGGTCTCTGAAAGACTTGGACCTTGTCCAAGTAAATATTTCTGTATTCTGCGTTCAAAAATCTAGCCAACAGTTATTTTGTGTCTCATGTATTATTATTTCACATGTTTATTTCTAAATACTTCTTCAATCCATAGCAAGAACAAAGCCACATGCTGTGAATTCTGGTTATATTGATAAATGTGAAAATCCAGAAGGCTTGTCAGATATTGGGGTATTGCTGAGCACAATCAAATCAAAAGATGTCAGTGGGGAGCCACATGATCCCGGCTCAAGCTGGTTGTTTCTCTCTGTTCTCAGACTTCTGTGATGGGAATCAATCTTCACCATAGGTCAGATAATCACTAGGTGGGAGAAAAGGAAGAAGAAGAGGAAAAATAAGAGTGATGGAGGGGTTGAATATGAACAATGTACATTAAAAGCATTTCTGGGAATGTCAACTTGACACAAGCTAGAGTTATCTGGAAAGAGGACCCCTCAGTTGAAAAAAATTCCCCCATCAGATTGTCTGTGGTCAGTCTGCTGGGAGTTTTCTTGATCAACGAGTAATGTGGGAGGAGCCAGTGCACAGAGGTGGGGCCACCCCTGGGAAGGTAGTCTTGGATTGTATAAGAAATCAGGCTGAGCATGCCATGGGAAGCAAGCCAGCAAGCAGAGTTCATCCATGGTCTCTGCTTCAGTCCTGGCCTCCAGGTTCCTGCTATCAGTTCCTGTCCTGGCTTGTCCTCATGATGGATTATGACTGTAAGCAAGCTAAAATAAACCCTTTCTTTGCCGAGTTGGTTTTGGTCATGGTGTTCTTTCCAGCAATAGAAAGCAAACTAAGACACAGGTTTTAAAGTTTTAAGTTTTGAAAACTAAGTTCTTTAGCAAGTTTCACTGGCCAAGACTACCACAATCTATGTCAAAGGCAGAACTAGAAAGTGATTCGTAGTGACAGCTTACTAACAATTAAAATAAATAAATTTAGATAAGGATGTTGCTCAGTGGCAACACAACACACAAGGAAAAGAAATCTACTTTGGTTTAACACAATTCATTTTGGTAGAGTTTTGAGATTGAAATATATAAATGATACAAATTGCATTAACTGCAGAGTGGGTAAATGAAAGGCTTATGCTGGAAAAAAATACATATAGTTTTCATGATGACCACAGTTTTCTAGAACAGTTCTCGGTTCTTTCTGTGTAGAATGGGCAAACAAGGATGTGGCACTAGGTAAATTTAGAAATCAACCCCTATACACACACACACACACACACACACACACACACACACACACACACAAAAGTACTGAATTAATCCACATCCCATGGGAAAGCAGTTAGAAAAGCCAATGTGGGGGCATAATGGAAATCACTTGGCCTTGGATTTTGGTACCAGTCATACTGCTTGTCATTTCAGAATCATCATCTCAGAGCCAGTAAGGTTCTAATTAGAAGATTTTAAATATCAGCCAACCATTACAATTTACATACAACTGAAGGAGATTCTTCCATTACAATTTACATACAACTGAAGGAGACTCTTCAGAGGGAAAATAACAATAAACTGTGAACACATAAGAACATCCAGCACATTAATAATTCTTGTAAGTTTTAGATGGTTTTTCTGATGTCTTGATTCAAACTGATAATGACTTAGACTTTATCAGGAACTGCAATCATATTCAATAGTTACACTATTTTTTTCCATTTTTTTAATCAAAGGGAAATCAAGAGGTCAGAGATCACAGACATATCTCCATTTGAATTTCATACTCTTTAGAAAAGAAAAAACGTTCAGTGAGAATGTTTAGAGCCAGCTTTCATTATATACATGTGAGTTGCATTTATTTTTTGAATCACCACACTGTGAATATGGCAAGCAGAGGTAAAATTGAAAATTACACATACCTGATAGTGTGGAAGTGCCTCCTTTTCACTTGGTAAAGTGACAGCCACAGAAGTGTTGAGCTGCAACTATTTCTGTTGATTTTTCTTTGGCCTCTGTGTGACCTGAGAGTTGGTGGAATAGATGAAAATGGGAAGTTTCAATTCCCCAGAGCAAGTGGACGGCTCTCAGGATGAATGTAGCGAGACTTCCATTCCGGGGATGAGAACCTGATGCTCCATAAAGCTTTGTGAAGTGTGGGTACCACAAGGCAGGGGAGTGGGGAGGGAGACTCATCACTCCTAAAAGCAGCTAAGAGGTGAGAAGAGTGAATCATTGCAGTAGTTTGGCCAAGAAACCTGAAAATGTCCACCTTATCGATCAGAGGGAGGGAAACAGAATTTGAGGAGAGCTTTTTCCCAGAAGAACCAATTTCATGTTGCCTTCAAGATCACTTGTACGTATCCATTAGGATGTATTCAAACCATAAGTTGTGTGGCTCCTCAAAATCTATTTGGGAACTAATCATAATATATACAACAGATAGGCTTAATAAACACCATCAATGTTTGGCAGAACGGATCTACTGTGGAGCTAAGAATATGTGTATGTTTGTGTATCTGAGTGTTTTCTCGACAGGCCGATTGCTTTCATTTTAATTTTGTTTTGTTTTCTTGAAGAAAACCATTTATTTATAACATAAGACTTATATACTTAACCTTAACCTTATTTTCTATTTTGAGTTTAGTAAGATTTTTCAGATCTCAACTTGTTATCATCACTTGATTCCCGTTCACTTACGAGTTCCTTCAATTTATCCCCATAAAGATATCAAGTATCGAGTTGTGTGTGTGTGTGTGTGAGAGAGAGAGAGAGAGAGAGAGAGAGAGAGAGAGAGAGAGAGAGAG
>CABHPP010127443.1:0-20962 GCA_902168425.1 Peromyscus attwateri | reverse complement strand
GAGAGAGAGAGAGAGAGAGAGAGAGAGAGAGAGAGAGAGAGAGAGAGAGAGAGAGATTTTTCAGGGTGGTTGAATTTATTTTATTTTATTTTACAATATAATCTAATTTTACATATCAGCCACGGATTCCCTTGTGTTCCCCCCTCCTGCCCTGCTCCCCTTCCCCCTAGCCCACCCCCCATTTCCATCTCCTCCAGGGCAAAGACTCCCCCGAGGATTGAGATCAACCTGGTGGACTCAGTCCAGGCAGGACTAGTCCCCTCCTCCTAGGCTGAGCCAAGTGTCTCTGCTTGTTTCAAACAGCCAACTCATGCACTGAGCACAGGACCCGGTCCAACTGCCTGGATGCCTCCCAAACAGATCAAGCCAATCAACTGTCTCACCTATTCAGAGGGCCTGATCCAGTTGGGGGCCCCTCAGCCATTGGTTCATAGTTCATGTGTTTCCATTCGTTTGGTTATTTCTCCCTGTACTTTATCCAACCTTGGTCTCAACAATTCTCGCTCGTATAAACCCTCCTCTTTCTCGCCAATTGGACTCCTGGGGCCTGGCCATGGATCTCTGCATCCAGTTCCCTCAGTCATTGGATGGGGTTTCTAGCACGACAATTAGGGTGTTTGGCCATCCTATCACCAGAGTAGGTCAGTTCGGGCTGTTTCTCGACCATTGCCAGTAGTCTATTGTGGGGGCATCTTTGTGGATTTCTTTTTTTTATTAAGGAATTTTTTACTCATTTTACATACCAATCACAGATCCCCCTCTCCTCCCTCTTCCCACCTCTCCTGCCTTCTCCCTCAACCCTCTCCCCCCCCCATTCCATTCCCTCCTACAAGAAGGTAAGGCCTCCCATGGGGAGTCAGCAGAGCCTGATACATTCAGTAGAGGCAGGTCCAAGCCCCTCTCCCTGCATCAAGGCTGTGTGAGGTGTCCCATCATAGGTAGTGAGCTCCAAAAAGCCAGTTCATGCACCAGGGATGGATCCTGATCCTACTTCCAGGGGATTCCATAAGCAGATAAAGCTACACAACTGTCTCCCTTATGCAGAGGGCCTAGTCCAGTCCCATGCAGGCTCCATAGCTGTTGATCTAAAGTTCATGAGTTTCCACTAGTTTGGTTTGGTTGTCTCTGTAGGTTTCCACATCATGATCTTGATTTCCCTTGCTCATAGAATCCTTCTCTCTCTTTGACTGGTCTCCTAGAACTCAGCCTGGTGCTTGGCTGTGGATCTCTGCATCTGCTTCCATCAGTTACTGGACGAAGGCTCTGTGATGACAGTTAGGGGACTCACTGATCTGATTACTGGAGTAAGCCAGTTCAGGCACCCTCTCCACTATTGCTAATAGTCTAAGCTAGGGGTCATCCTTGTGGATTCCTGGGAACCTCCCCAGCACCTGGCCTCTCCCCATCCTCATGATGTCACCCTCCATCATGGTGTCTCCCTCACTGCTCCCCCACTGCATCCCTGCTTCAGCTTGACCATCCAGTTCCCTCATGTTCTCATCCCCCATCCCACACTCTCCATTGCCCCTTCCTCATCCCCAGTTTACTCATGGAGATCTCCTCTATCTCCCCTTTCCAGGGCAATCCATGCATCCCTCTTAGGGTCCTCCTTGTTAGCTAGCTTCTCTGGAGCTGTGGGTTGTAGTCTGGTTATCTGTTGCTTTAACCTAGAGTCAGAAGGACAAACATGGTATGTACTCACTCATAAGTGGATACTAGATGCAAAGGTGTTTTTAAGACGTGTATATTCTTTAAATTTAAACAGATATTATAGTTCCATAGGTTTGACTCTTTGATTTCTTACTCTATTTATATAATATTGTGCTTTAAAAGAATTCTACCCATGTGTTTTAGCCTGATTTCTGCTGAAAGGCTGAGCTAAAAGTTTCTACATGGGTATTTTACTTGTGAATGATCCCAGAGTATAGTGTAAATGGCAAAACAATTTATTTTTTTAAGAGCACAACACAGCATTCTTAACTATTGGCCAATCATTTGGATTTTTGTTGCCTTTTCTCACATTATTACAATAGGAGAAATTTTTAAATTTCAAAAGATTGGTAAAATGTCTTTTCTATGTTTAATTTAGTATATAATTATCTGACAAGACAACAAACACTATTGGTTCTCATTGCCTATGAGAAAATCAGGACAATTGTGCTGTTGACAAAAGATTTCAATGCCTGGATCCATTACCTGGCTTTCCACCATTTTCCTAGGAAATACTGCTGGGAAATACGGACTACAAAGTCAAAGAACTCGGACTCTGAACCCTGCCAATGCTCTAGTCTGCCATGTTAGGAACTGTGTGCCCATATACAATTTCATTTCTCAGAGACATTCAATCTTTGTCTACAGATCACAATATAAAGGTAGTAGCAACTTCAAGTTTTGACAGCTGAATAAGGAGATGGATATGGGACAATATAAACATGTAAATATGTGTAGCTCTGCCCTTCATACCCCACTGAAGATATAGTATGGGTGACCAGGTTAGGTTTGCTATAACAACAGCTTTCAACTCACACACAACCCCTTCATGCTGAACTGTGAAAACCTGTCCTCTAGACTTGGGTCAACACTTCCGGTTCCTTTGATCTTAGGCATCTCAATTGCGACACATTATTTTATCCAACTGCAGTTGACCAAACCCCTCTTGTGCAGAACAGGGGCTGAAGAATGGAGCTCAGAACTAATATATCTCTTTCATTTTCATTGTATTGGATCAGTCACATGATTACAAACAAGCTCAAAGGGGCTAAAAATTCATATACTGTGTAGTAGGCAAGGAGGCAGAATGGGGTCCTGGTGGTGTTGTTTTCTCTACCAGTTAAAGAATTAAAAGGCAGGAAAAAACCTAGAAGGAAACAGGTAGTGGTAGGGAAAACCTCTGACAGGACAGATAGCATCAACCAGTGAGGAAAGGCTCATATTAAAGGTGAAGAAACACTCCCGCAGCAAGGCGTACACAGAGAGATCTCACATAAAGTAGAGAGCAGATTTGGGAAGCTAACGTCTAATCTCTCCTTGAGGGCTGGGGGTTTAAGAGTCTTTGGGGGCAAGGGGACTTCTTCCCCTAAAATAGGGTTTGTGAGTTTTAACAAAGATAGGGAGGCTGAGGGCAAACGTGCCCTACTCTGCTGTTCAACTCCTCAGGTTGGTCTGCCTGCCCAGAGTCCCTACCGGCAGGAGCAAAAGACTGCCAGGCCTGTGTCTCAAGTCTGGAGAATGAGAAAGAAGCAAGAAGTTCTTGCTTCACTATCTACCTGTGCCCCTCTCCTGTGTATCGATCAGGGGAGTAACCCCTAGTCCTCCATATCAGTGAACATTAGCGATGATTACCCCAAAATTTTACTTCCTCATGGCTCCTGGGGATATCCAAGGTAATAGCCCAAGGAGAAACTATGCACTAAGTTGAAAGAATTGTCTATGAACATGAGCACAGTAGTTTATCCACCTATAGTGAAGACCAGATCAGTCAAAATATTTTTCCTGCCCTTTCTAGTAGAGTACAATCAATTATACCAGAGAGAAATAAAAGATGGGCAGATAAAAGGGAAGGTATGAACATGTAATGCAAAACATATAATGTCTGTATTTGATACAAATAAACCTGTAAAAGGACATCTAGCATGCATGTATATACATATGCGTCTCTATATAGACAGAAATAAATGTGAATTTGGGCTTATTTTACAGGAGGTGTGTGTGTGCTCCCCATTTGACCTGTCCTTATAAATCATAGGCACCTGGAATTACATTGGTGGTGCCCATGATTAATGACACAAAAGTGTTTTCATGGCAAACACAGTGTTGTAAAATTTCAAGAACAGAATGGAAGTGATAGGCCCACTCAGGCTAATGTCAAGGATAACATTCAGTGTCTGGTTTGGTCCACATGAGACCATGTTTGAAGACAAGGGGTTCTGTGCTTAAGCTCTCTCTATAGCATGCATTTTCTGAGTGCTGACAGATTCATATCTGGCAATCAGCATAGCATAGAAACACTAGAAAATACACCTGGACAAAGACCAGAGGACATGAACTCAGTCCAATTATTGGTTTGTAAGTCTCCAGGCAAGTGGCAGTCTGTCACTTCCACACAGCTGGTATGGGACTCTCAGTCTGAGCAAATTCGAGTTTTATACTTTTACCATACACATCAGTGATATAACCAAACTTTTGCAAAAAGCCATGTTTAAGGGCATGGACTCTACATTGAAGAGAAAAGAAAGAGAGTTTCAGGAAGAGTTAAGGAACATCTGATATGCTCTCAAGGTAGG
Organism: Peromyscus attwateri; assembly: GCA_902168425.1. Lineage (NCBI taxonomy): Eukaryota > Metazoa > Chordata > Mammalia > Rodentia > Cricetidae > Peromyscus > Peromyscus attwateri. The sequence continues at coordinate 16,679 of CABHPP010127443.1, read as the reverse complement.
AAGTTGTTTCTCTACTAAAAAAATACATAAAAAAGAAAGGCTGAAAGAAAGTAATGAAGTGTGTAATCTCCAGAAAATTTCCTAGTAGGAGCGGCTGAACATGAGGAAATGTTTGCTGTTCAGAAACTCAGCTCTCTTAAGCTGAATGAGTTAGACATAGCATGATGATGTCATCATTTTGTTCAAATGGACAAGGGACAGAATGAAATTCAGTGCAGACCCTTCATTAGAAGATTATGTTATTCACTACAGACCAGCACACTCGCCTTCTTCACTCTGTTCCAATTCCTCCCTGTACCGCCCTCCACTCTTCAATACGTGCCCAGCACTCTTAGCTTTCTCTTGTTTACCTAAACAGTCCTCATTTCCTGTCTTCTGTCTTCCTTCACTGCTATGTGCTATGCAAACTCATCCCTTTTCTGAATTCAATCCCTTTTATAGTAACAGTAACAGTGCCCACTGACTGAACTTACTGGGTGCCCAGAATGTGGCCCATTTAATAGTCACAACAAGATTACCATGTAAACACTTTACCATATCCACCTTGCGGGTCAGTAGATTAAGATTCAGCAAGAGGAAGCTTGCCTAAAATCATGATCTTACCAAGTTGCGTGGCTGAAATTTGAACCCCTGTTTCTGTCGAAGTCTAAAGTTCCTGACCTTTACCAACACACTTTAATAGATGACCCTCTTGAGACGGTATCTTCCAGACACAACAGGACTGACTCACATATGAACTCAGAGACTGTGGTACCATGCTCAAGAGATGCACAGGTTCTAGCCAGATGGGATCCAAGCATTCAGGTAGGCAAGTGTACACTGGGTCCCACCTCTAACTAAGGATCAATTTGCAACTGATACCTGTTTGCAAAGGGAAAATCAGTTTTCTCCAATGGCGTCTCACTGGATATATCAATCACATTTAAGTAAAACTAAGAGCAGTTTGCCAACACAGTAGAAACTCTGTGGTATTTTTATGGACTTAAATTTTTTTTTTTAATTTTGTTTCGGTGTTTTATTGGTCATTTGCTTGTCTGTTTTGATTTTTGTTTTTGTGTGTTTTCTTGTGTTTCTTGATTTTGTTTTGTTTTATTTTTGTTTCTTTTTGAACATACAGTTGGGTGGGTGGAGAGGTGGGGAGGATCTGGGAGGAACTTGGGGAGAGTAAAACATGATCAAAATATATTGCATGGAAATTTATTTTCAATTATAAAAAGGAAAAAAAGATGACCCTTTTGCTATATTATAGCATCAAATTAAATCAAAGGAAGACATTTATTGATTGATCATATATTAAGTACAAGGTGCTATCCTAGTACCAGAACTAAAAATTTTACATGCAAGAATTATTTTTGTGTTTGTCAAGGTCTAGTCAGGAGATGTTAAGCTTATTGGCTGCTTTAACAGCAAGAAAGTCATACATAAATGCAATGTATAGAGCAATTAAGAAACCAAACTACTGCAGAACTGAAGAGTCACAGAAGAAGTTTCAGATATGAGGAAGGATATAGGACACAGTTTGTGTACCTCTGGGATTGAAAGCTCAGAAAAGGGATGAGGTTTCTAAAACTTACCATCTTGAAGATGAGACTCACAATTCTGAAATTCAGAACCTCTAGAACAGTAGTTCTAAACCTGAGAATTACCCTTTCACCAGGGTTGCATACCAGACATCCTGCATATCAAATATATATGTATATATATATATATATATATAATGATTCTTAACAGTTGCAAAATTATAGCTAGGAAGTAGTAACAAAAATGATTTTATGGTTGGGGTCACCACCACATGAGGAACTGTATTAAAGGGTCACAGCATTAGGAAGGTTGAGAACCGCTGTTCTGGAAGAGATCAGGCCGTAGATCTTAGTGTATCTCAGTTCATCAGAGGAGTTGTGTGGCTTGTTAACTAGATCTTCAGGAAGGAAGGCTTGGCTGGCTGGTGTTGGGGTCTCTGGCAGGCACAGTGTCAGTTTTACAAATGGGAAGGCTGCAAATTAAAATCACGAGCTCCCATGAGACTGACTGAATCATCTGAAATACAGAAAATGTACAAGTATGACCCTGATAAGAACAGAAAGCCATCAGTGAGTAAGTAGTCCTTTCTTTTTCGAACCTTCCACCTCCTCTGGCTTCCCTATTGGTAGAATTTAAAAACTAGTCAACTCTCTGGGGAAAAAAATGGCTGAGAAATATCTAAAGAAATGTTCATCATCCTTAGCAATTGAGGTATGGCAGATCAAAGTAACTCCAAGATTTCATCTTACCCCAGTCAGAATGGCCAAGATCAATAAAATGTCAACAAATGCTAGAGGAGGTCCAGGTAAATGGGAAACCTCATTTGCTGCATTGGGATTGCAAACTGGTACAGCCACTATAGAAATCAGTGTGGAGAATTCTCGAAAAGCTAAACTAAATCTACCATATGACACAGCTATACCACTCTTTGGCATATACCCAAAGGACTTGACATCCTACTCTGAAGATTACTGCTCAGCCATGTTCGTTGATGCTCTATTCCTAGGAAATGGAAATAACAGAAATGTCCTTCAAGCATTGAATGGACAATGAAAATGTAGTATATATATATATATATATATATATATATATATATATATACTATGAAATACTATTTAGCTGTAAAGAAAGTTGAAATCATGAACTTTGCATATAAATGGATAGGACTAGAAATGATCATATTGAGTGAGGTGGCACAGACCCAGAAAGACAAACTTCGAATGTTCCTCCTTATTGGAGCCTCCTAACTCTAAATCTTCAGATGTGAGTATGTATACTGGAGTAACTACAGAAATATGGAAAATAAAAAGGGACCATTGTTGGGTTGGGGGTGTGGGGGAGCGATAGAGAAAGGAATAGCAGGGTAAAAGCGATCCGATGAGGGGACATGAGAAAGGGAGATCTATTTAGGAAGGATGGAGAGAGATAAATATGGAAGAAGGGAGGTAAAATAAGAGTAAAGATGTCTGAGAAAGTCCTAAGAAATCATACTATTAACTATATATTAAAAATACAATATTGTAAATCTGCATATATATATATATATATATATATATATATATATATATATATATATAGTTTAAATGAAAATCTCTCATCGGGGATAACAATAGTCCCTCCAAGAGCCAAACACTACCTAACAAAACCCCTAAAGCCAGACATAAGAAGCCCTTTTTTTTAATTGCTGGTTAGGGTTGCTTAAAAGATTTCTAAAATTAACACAATATTGCTCTTGCCCTTGTTTGCTCCCCAGAGGTGAAAGTTAAGTCCCTATTGCTGAAGACATCATGCACTTTGGAAACAGGGCCCAGAGCCCTTGAGGTGGAACTGACCTGAATGCCTCCTCCCTGAGGTCTGGCTTTCATGCTACCAGAACGCACCATGCAAAGTCCCAAAGGAGGGAATCAACCAGCAGTCCTACCCAGCTATGATATCTATGAACCACAGCAAAGACCAGCATGGCACTGTAAGAGCCTAGGCATGTGATAGTGGCACACATACCTCCATGGTAACCAACAGCTCTCTAGCTGGACTTCAAACCCACTGTACTAGATGGAAACCGTTCCTGGTACTGGAAACCCAGTCAACTACTCAGGGCTAGTGAAGTCATGGATCTTGGAGGAAAACCTACAACCATCATTTTATTAAACCAACACAATCCCTTACTGCATTCTAAGTATTTGTCCTTATACCCACAGGTAAGTGCAGAAGGAGCGGAATGACTGTACGAGGCAGAAGTTGAGGGAGTTTGCTGTGAGACTGTGCATCCTAGTAAGGTCAGAGGCTACATCCATACAGTCTCCCCAACATGACTGCCTAAACATGAGCTGCGGCGTATGGTATGGAAGAGAAGGGGGAAATGGTATACTAATCACAAAAGTAAAAGAAACAATCTAAAGATTTCACTAAACACTTTAAAAGAAAGTAAGTCAATGGGACAAAGCATAGGTGACGGAGAGAGTCAGACCCAATGTCACAGAGGTGAGTCTGAAGCTGGGGGCAGTAGCTTACTCTGTTACCCACTTAAGGCTTACAGTCTAGTAAATTGACATTTGCAAATTATCACCGACGGTACTTTAATATTTGCAGGACATGGGACAAAGGGACAGCATGGCTGCCCCTGTAATATCTGGTAGGTAGGAAAATAGTAAACGTCTTCTCTTTAATACATTGAAGTCTGATTCTCAGTTCAGTTGCAATCATTTAGTGATTCCTTTTCCAGAGTTTGCAAGCATCCTTTGGTGTGCTGCAGCAGGCAAGAGGTTGCTTCTGCTGTTCCCAGGAGCCCCTCCTCCTCCCTCTGAGACATCAACAGCATTTCTTCAAAGAACTCAGGGCTTTTACAAAAGGCATGGAAAACCAGACTTCACGTACTATTTTGCTTTAGGATCTACAAAAACACCTTGAAGCATGAAAATATTAAGGAGTTATTTACTTGCTTGGAAAAAAAAAACATGGGAAAAGTAAAATTAATATTTTAATATGCTTGCTTGCAACACAAATACAATGCTTATGGGTTTAGAATAATTTAATGGGAGTTGAATAAATGTAGGTGAAAATGGTATTGCATATCAAAATTAAATATTATACTCTGTCTTATACCCGCTGGGACCTGTACCAAGTATATCATCGCCCAAGTATTTAGACTAGACATTTTAGTGTCTAGAATGTTCTCTCTGCTATGAAGAGGTAGAAATGGTAAATGTGTCCTTCATGGCTTCAGTTCAGCTCATATTTACCTACTAAACTGCAAGTCTTTTGAGAACAAAAAGCTGCTTTTTTTGTTTTATCATCGTCACAATTTTCATAATACCTAAACCACTAATTTCTCCAGGTATCCCATTGTTATTTGGCTCCATGAAAAAATGTTTCCAGTTCTTGGCTATTTTTATCAATGCAGAGAAAAACTAGTCAGCTAGTCTCTTTAATTCCGGTCCTAGCTTCAAGGTCCTCAGAGGTAAATGGACAAGCTGTTTGATTTACATGTTAAGTGTTTTTAAATGCCAGCATGCTTTGTGTTCATGAGACCCTGGGTACATGGCAGAGTTTGAGCCAGTGTTCAGGCTTTGTCTCCAGGGGCTCTATTTAGGGAAGGCCTTGGGAAATGAGGCTTCTGTTCTGTAAAACAGTCCCAGGGACACCTATTACTGGCAGGTGTGCAGACTACTTGCAGCACTGTGAACACAAAGAAATCACTTTCTAAGGGACTTCCTACGGCTGTGTATCTCTGACACGGCTGCCTCTGTTTCACTGAGTTTTTAAAGCACCCACGTTTGGGGTCTTGTCTCTGCCTGTGGATGGATTTTAGTGACTATTATACCCCAGGAATAACTGGGCATAATAACAACAAAAAGACTCCATCACAGGGCTGGGACATGGAACCGCACCTCATTAACAGAAACAAGACAGCAGTCTAGAAGCTCAGGTGCTTGTAACACATCACAAATGAGAGCTGGCAGTCCAAAGTTATTCTCTCTTTGGATTTTACATTTGAACCTCACTCCCCACCCCAGAAATACCACAGCAATTGCTGTAAGGTCCATCTCTGCCTATTTTGTTCCTATCGTCGCACGATGATTTTTCCCTTACTCAGAAGGAACCTTCGCCATGCCGCACAATGAATGCTTATTAAAAAGAAATACACATGAAAGTATTTTCTATCAGTTTATCCTGCTGACATAGAGAACACCACCATTCAAAGTTTCAGATTCGTGCCTTGGTGTGTGCATGTAGTTCAAAAGAGAATTGACAGAACTGTGCGGCATTTCTGTAAATACGCACAAAGGACTATTTTTCCTGTTTTTTTCTTGTTTTGTTTTGTTGTTTTATAACAGGCAGACGGATGACTACTCTTGTCATATCCTTTTACCCCCAATATAAGAGCAGTAATCTTTGTAATAAGGTTCTTCCCTTCTATCAACCCTCAGCAGCACCCAAGAAAAATAGTAAATTAAAGCCTGCTCCCGTGAATTACTAAGGTTTTTCCAACCTCTCTGAGGCAAAGAGATTTATGTGATGAAACCAAGAGCTTTTTGCAACCCATCCCACAATGTGCAGCGTCTGCACAGTAAGATGTGTCTTCCTCTCCTTTTCTGTGTTATCTAGCCTCCAAAGGTCACAAAAGCTAAATCCAGATATAACGACACCCAGGAGCGTTTCTATTGCCAGGAGACTACTAGCCAAGCATAATGCAACACATTCATTAATGCAGAGCTGAGTTTCTCTGAGCGTTTATTACACTCCTGAGCGTGGGCTCAAATCAGCATATATTTGCTTTAAAGAAGGAGCTATCCTGAATGGAAAATAACAGTGGAGATGTTAATCACGGTCATCACTAGAAAGGGCTGAGGTTGGCCTTGGTTGTCGTGTTTGCTAAGGCAAGACATTTCAGGATAATTCCCAATAGATGGCTTTCTTTTAGTCTTAACAACTAACCTTAGGCATGTATATATATGTGTGTCTGTGTGTATAAGCAGATAAAAATTCTACATTGAATTTCAAATTGAGCTATTGGTTTAGGAGCTCATTAACCTGTGTGAGCTCAGAAAACCACAGAGCAGGTCTGTTTGGGCCATCCCAGTGGACTAGGACTAGCTTAGGAACATTGTTGGGAGTCCACTCTGAAAGCGTGAACAAAGGGGAAGAGGTTTATTCCTTGTTATTTTCCCTTGTTTTAAAACCATTGCTTTTTCCTATTCTTACTGCAATCTAGTCTTTTTAGAGAGAGTGAGCCTCAGCAGCATAGTTCTTTTTTTTCATTTTATAATTTAATTTAATTTTACATATCAGTCACAGATTCCCCTGTCCTCCCTCCTCCCGTCCCCCCCCATCCTCCTCCCAGCCCACCCCCCATCCCCATCTCCTCCAGGGCAAGGACTCCCCTGGGGATTCAGCTCAGCCTGGTAGAGTCAGTCCAGGCAGGTCCAGTCCCCTCCTCCCAGGCCGAGCAAAGTGTCCCTGCATAGGGCCCAGGTTCCAAACAGCCAGCTCATGCGTTAAGAACAGGTCCTGGTCCCAGTGTCTGGGTGCCTCCCAAACAGATCAAGCTAATCAACTGTCTCACTTATCCAGAGGGCCTGATCCAGTTGGGGGCTCCTCAGCTATTGGTTCATAGTTCATGTGTTTCCATTAGTTTGGCTATTTGTCCCTGTGGTTTTTCCAATCTTGGTCTCAACAATTCTTGCTCACACAATCCCTCCTCTTTCTCACCGATTGGACTCCTGGAGCTCCACCTGGTGCCTAGTTCTTATGATCACTCAATTGCACTGACCTTCATACAGCACATTATTTAAAATCAAGTTTGGTACCATGCAAATAGAAGGCCTTACCCCATAAGACCACAGGCCAATTAAAATTTAGGATCACCATTTTCCCCCCAACGGGGCCTCTTTAAAACTGAAATGCAAAGGTGTCGTTGCTGCATGGCTCCAATGCCCAGATAATTTAATGGCACTCAGAAATCTCTACTGGTGGCACTCGACAGATAACACATTAAAGCGTAGCTCGAGGATAGAAACAACCTGGCGTTAAAGTTTCAGAGGAAAAAAACACATTCATTAGACATGAAAACAACCAAGAGACAAGTTCAAGTTTGCCCTCCAAAGGAGTGTGAGGTGTCAGGATTCTGAGGTCATGGTAAATCCTGGAACACCAACACCAGCCTTCTGTCTTTGATAAAGCTGCTTTGCTGTAAGGAGGCACAAACCTAAGGAATTATGTCACATTTAACCCAGATCACAGGTTATGGTCTCCACTGAATGTTCACACTTATGCTCCAATCCGTCAGTTTCCTAGAGGAGAAATGGTGTTATCTGCTAATGATGCAACTTTCAATCCTATCAGGGAAGAAACAGCTGATGTAAGGAACCTCCCTCTATGGAGAAAACAGCCATTCAAAAAAGTGCAGCTTCAGAAGGTTTGGGCACAGTGAGATGAACGGATTTATTGTTTCTTCAACTGGGTGTTGAGGGAGGAGCTAGGCTTAGAGTCAGAGATCCCAGCTTTCTTTCCCATTTATACTTCTGACTCATCCATCAAAGAGCAACCAACTTACTTTGTTTACTTTGGTTTCCTGTTTATTAAATCATAACATGAAGAATCCTCTGGTAGTTCCTATAAAATAAGTTCTTTTCCAAAATAAGTTCTTTCCAACCGTCTGTGTGGCCCTAATCTGACCATCATTAATTCTCTAAGGAGTACAGGGAAAATCTATATATGAGACTAGTCTTTTGTTTTTTCCAGACTGAAACGGCACATTCTCTATGCCCCTGCACTTGAAGGCATAGGTTCAAGTTGGCAAAAACAGAATATTGCAAAGGAGTTTGAGACGGTGTGGCAGCGACCTGTGCCCAGGACCTTCTAGAGCTCACTCATTGCTGCTGGTGGCTCACTTTGCTGAGTAAAATGAGCACCAGGTAAGGCCCATAGAGCTTTGGCTCCCACAGAACCATTCATTTACTGTTGCCGAAAACGTGTGTTGTTCTGGTTCTGCGGCAGGTCCCAGAAGCCCCTGCGGCTCTTGACCACCATCAAGGCTAATTGTAGTGAGAGCCTAACGCAGGCTCCAGTTGGTCTTTGAATGCCCATTTGTCCCTGAGTGCTACACTGTGCCCCTGTTGTGTGTCCAGCTTTCACTCCACAGCCTGTCCTCCCAACTCACGGTGACGACAACTGGTTCTAGCTGCAGAAGGAAAAGCATTCCATGGTCTTTCCCCTCATGGGCGATGGACAACAACTCATCTTGGAGCCCTTGACAATTTATCATCTGAACTCTTACCTGCCTGGCCTTCCTTGGCTAATTATAACACCCACCTTTCATATTAATTATTTATCCTGGGTTTTTCATTCCCTGATGAAGCCAGCTCCCAATTTTGGGAGTTGAGAGTAGAGACAGAACTCTGAAGGGTGATTCCTCTGTCCCCAAGTGTTGACTTAGATCACGAGGTAGTGAACAGCTCCTTAGGCTGTGCCACAGCAGCCTTGGACTCACAGGCAGAAGCAACTGAAAACTGTATTCTATTTGGCCTTTCCATGACTTGTGCAGTCTTTTCCACAATATACTTCAAGCTCCTCAAGGAGATTCAAGATTCTCAACGGGCAGAACTCTTAAAGATTAGCCTGAACTGATATGACAGCATTTCCACTTTATCTGATTGGTCAAAGTAGTCACAAAGCATCCCAATGTGTGAGCACAAGAAAGAAGCAACTCCGAGAATTTTCAGCCATTTTACTCTACTACAAAACTAAACAGATCTTGTTGAATGAATGTGGAATCCCCTTGGGTAGAAGTCTGTTTCTGCCTTCATGTTTCCTCTGCATCACTTCCATTCCTCAGTATTTATTTACTCATATACTCATTTATAGATATTTAATGTGATACCTCAAAAGTACCAAATCCTTTCATTCAGTGATCATCTTCCTAGATGAGATATGAGCTATTTGGAATAGAACTGATTTTTATCCTTTACTTCATCCTGTTCCCCAATGTCTTCAAATCTTTAGTCTCTGTGAATTTCAAGGTCAGAATATATAGGGTTAAGCTATATAAGATGACACTAGTCATCTGGAATGCTAGAGTGCAGAAGCTGAGGAAGTAAGGCGTAATATGGAGCTCAACATGGGGTAAATGTCTTGTCTTAGTAATTTACAAGACAGAGAGAATGTCAGTGGTTCCCCTTACAACATTGGTCTCAGGGTTCTTTTGTACTGACTAACAGTAGAAACAGGAGCCTGAATTTAAAAGCAATGGACATATAAAACCTCTTTTAAAAGCAAAAACAAAAAACACTTTTTGACTTTTAAATAATTTTAGTCTCACATACAAGTTGCAAAAATCACCACAGAGTTTCTGGTACCCTCTCTAAACTCCTCCAGATCATTACATCTTTCCAGGTTAAAATGAAGTAATCCAAACTGGGTATTTGTCTTTGAAATTATATTGTTCACCAACTTATAAAGCATATTCAGGTTTAGTATGACTTTACATAGTTTTGCTGTTAGCTTAAAGTTTATGAAATATCAAAATATGTAAATTCATAGGGCACACAATTGTTCTTTCATACCAAAGAAAGTTCCTTGTGCTGCACCTTGAGTAAGTCTTACTCCTCCACCCATATCAAGGATAACACAACATATAATAGGTGAATTTGAAGAGCCCAATAGCAATGAACAGTTCCATTTATTAGAGGGGAGAGTGAGAAGCACATCAGAGACATGATTCCACAGTCACGAGTAACTTTACGGGGTAGATCTTTGGAGGCCCACTTTCCCACTGGTGGAAGAAATTCTTTAACTAGACCTTAAGTCAGTTGTTTGAAAATGTTACAAGAAGCAAATAACAGTCATTTTAACAAACATTCCCACTGGAAGTTCCCTGGAGACTGAGGTTTTAATTTTCACTGTCCCTTGAAAACTATGTACAAAGGTCATGACTGACAGCTAATGAGCTTCTAGAAAGTTGACTAGACTGTGAGAGCTCTGATTTCATCAATGGATCAATCCATTAATTGATTCATAATTTGTTAGCATTATAGATGATAACAACCTACTTTCTCCTACAAGGCCCCACTTCCAAAAGTTTCTACGGTCTGTTGGACACAGCCTAGAATCACCTGGGGAGGGAGGAAAAGGATCAGTCGAGTGATGGTCTTTATCAGGTTGATCTCTGAGCATTTCTGTGAGGAATTGTTTCCATTGTCTTAGCTTGTTTAGGAAGTTGCTGCCTCCAGTTTGTGCCCCTCAGTGATAGATTGGAAGAGTAAGCCAAGTAAATTCTCTTCTTCCCCAAGTTACTTTAGGTCAGAGTGTTTTTATCACAGTGACAGAGAGAAAATGAGAATACTTATGGAGATGGAGAGGGTCTCTAATGCCGTGAAAGGAGCTTAAGCTATACAATAGAGGTTCTAGAGATGGGATGTCCAGTCAACATTGTCCAAAGGTAGAATGAGATTAGTGGGCCCTTGTCCCTTCATGGTAAGCATCCTTACATCTGAGAAGATGCCATAACTTTGGACAAGGTATCTAAAGACTGTCAGCCATCAATACTCCCAACACTAGACATCTGGAATGCAAGTCAAAACAGAGCATCTCTTGACAGGAAAGAGATGTCCTGTTGCTGGACATGTGAGTTGATGAAGCCTTATACTATGCACTACATATACAGTGCACTACCCAGATCATGTGGGCTTTTAGCTGGAGTTCAGGTGGGAATACTAGTGCATTTGTGGGGGAAAGTATGGAGATATATTTGGGGACCAGTGGGATATAGCTTCACATGGTAAGTAGTGCTCCTCTAGAATTTCGTGTCCTAGCTTCAGGAATGCAGAGTGGACTCCATTTTCCCATCAGCTACTCCCCAATCTCCTGGTTGCCCTGTTTTGTGCAGAGGAATAAAACAGTAATGATGAACATTAAGGTCTATTGTGGGGGTTTCTGGGACCACCAAAGCCAGCAGAGTAACAATCCAAGTGAGATAAGAAGGCAGTTCAGTTCAATACTACTCAGTAGCTGATGTTGGTTCAAACTTTGAAAGTCTGACACTGGCTTTATTTTAGGCATGGTTAGGCACAGTGCAATTTGGGAAAAGTTTCCAGGTAATGATTAACTCAATCCTGTGCGCACAACAAAGCTTAAGACTCTTGTAAACTACAAGTGACATTTTCCATAAAGATAGGTTCATTCCATAGATTAACTAAGCAGGCTCAAAATAAACAAAGCTCATGATAAGGGTCTGGGGGAGGATAGTTCTCTAGATTGACTGAGATAAACAGGCTCAAGATAAGGGTCTGCGGGAACCGTTGTGGCCTGGCCATACAGATAGTGCAGAGGTCACCAGGCTATTAACCACATCTATTCCCAGCCTTCTGGGCAGAAAATGGGTTATATGTTTCTCCCTTTAAAGCAACAACCCTGCATATTTAACATTCCTGGTTCCCCTAGTGCTTATCTGTGGGCACAATACCTACACTTCCCCTGCAGTCTATCACACCTCTTGGTTGTGGCTCTCCAGAGTCCTTCCCCGTTTGATTGCACACAATGCATTTAATCCCTCAGGGTAGCTGCCAAAGCCATGTATGTAAAAATGTGCCATTCTGTTATCTTCCATATAAAGTCAGTCAGCTGGGTCCCAAGTATTAGTGGAAGGAAGAACCATTCCCAGCCAGTTCACTGCTAATATTGTCATGGTCAATCAACGGCCTTACACTGTTGGGGAATGATCTAGCTCACAATGCAATGGTCTAATACAACACACACACACACACACACACACACACACACACACACACACAGAGAGAGAGAGAGAGAGAGAGAGAGATTCAAATGGTTGAAATTTTAATTTTAAAAGCTGTCATTTGTACTATCTGTAATAGTATGAAGTCTATCTGCAGAAAACCTGTAAGACTTTATTGGGGGAAATTATTAAAGTTTATTAAAAGATATTGGAGAAAGGAAGTATGGGAGATGTTGATGAAACAGAAGAAGAAGAGTCAGATACACAGAGAGGTCATGTCTGTGCAGAGGAAAATTCAATAATGTAAAAATGTCACCTTTCCTTGAACTGAACTAAGAAGACAGTGCAGTCCTCTGAGTTGTCAATGAGTTGCTCCACGGATGTGGGGGACTTTGATTAAATGGATACAGAATAAAGATGGTTTGTGCATAAATATGAACAAATGGAGACAACTCCTTTTTTGAGATATCATAAGTTTTAATTATTGGGAATAAAATGGCATGGCATTAGTGCAAAGAGATATAAAGACCAATGAACCCAAATAAAGAGCTCTGAAAGAACCAGGCATACACTGAAACCTGATGTATGTCAAACTATTGAGAGCCGCTGGTAGTGAAAGTCCATGAGAGTATACAGCAGTGACAACTAGTGTTCAGAAGGTCAACCTATCAGAACTAAGGGTTCTGTTAGAGGAAACCATCACACAAGGTGTTATGGGATTACTGCCTTTTGAATGAACTGGCTGTCTGTTGTTGTAAACTTCTTGTGCAATAACAGCTATGAGTCTCCCTATTTACCATGCATCTCCATGTTACGTGTACATGTAATCTCATGATTGCATCTCAATCTTGGGCACAACTTTCCCTGTACATTTGGGGTAATTGGACAACTGTCCCCAGCTGTGTTTATTTTTCATTAACATATATCTGGCTAGGGCCATTCTCCAGACAAAAGTATTTCAGCAAAGATACCTTTTTCCAAGGACAAAGCTACACATAGATAAACACGAGCTCATCTCACCCACAGATAAAGAAAAGAACCACTAACAATTAAATCCTCAACCCCTTACCTTCACCCCGGGTTATTTACACAAGACCCTAACTTAAGAGATTTACTGCTCATATTCCTGGGATGATGTTTTAGCCATTTGCTAGTTACTGAGTTAAGGCAGTTACTTCCCACTGACCCAAGGAGATTGCCTTCAAGGTCAGGCAGGTGATAGGTGCCAAGCTTCTTTCTTGTGCAAATTAAGTTTTAACTCCTCCTCAGCCAGGTGCTATTCCTAGATTTTCTCCTCAGCAATTACTCTGAGTGAAAGTGCTTTTACTAACCAAATACTACGTGCTCTGACATAGGCTGCTTAGCCACCTAACATCTGTCCCCCTCCCTATCAGAAAGCAGCTGCAGCTGGGATGAGCGGGGAAAAGTGGCGCCAAAGACAGTTTGCTTTCTTGTGACTTACTGACCCCCTAACATTCTATCTAGCCATTTCTAGATTATAGTTTGAGCACATAAAGTCCCTAATTGATCTTAGCCTTTAGTTGACCCTACCAGAGAACTCCCCTTTAGTCACTCCCCTTTTGGGATGTAATTGGAAGCTGACGATTAATTGCTTTATGTGTGGGTCCTTATCACCTCTCTCTCTCTGAGACCCTGAAAACTTCAAGCCTTGCATTGCTTTACCAAAGAATTACTGTGTGGGTATACATACTGGTTCTCTGAGAGCACGGAGAAGAGACTTGATGGAGAAGAACAAGGATGAGGACGGAGATGGAAAGAACTAGGTAGAATGATGAGAGAACAGCAGGGGGGACTGAGAGCAGGGGGGACTGAGAGCAGGGGAGACTGAGAGCAGGAGGGACTGAGAGCAGGAGGGACTGAGAGCAGGAGGGACTGAGAGGAACTAAGTAAGAGAACAGAAAAGAAACTGTGCAGATAGAATCGCCATAGAAGAATAAAGTGAATGGACTAAAGAACTCAGTGTGCTTAGATTCATTGAATATCCCTCAGATTAGAATCCTCAGCTGGTTGGTAGACTTCCGCGGACCCTGGGAGCAAGCAATATAGGCTGGACCTAATATTGCTTGTGATATCAAACCAGGGTGGAAAGGATAGACCATCAATAATGGAATCAGGGGTGAAAAAAATCTGTCATCTAAAATTAGATTTAACTTAAGTGAAAAAAGCAACTTTCTTTAAAACTTTCAGAAGAAATAGATAGTAATTTATTTATTGACTACAGTTTGGAAATAATTTTTATTTTTATTTTTTTATTTTTTATTTTTTTGTTTTTTGAGACAGGGTTTCTCTGTGTAGCTTTGCACCTTTCCTGGAACTAGCTCTGTAGACCAGGCTGGCCTCGAACTCACAGAGATCTGCCTGGCTCTGCCTCCCGAGTGCTGGGATTAAAGGTGTCTGTCACCATCGCCTGGCTGGAAATAATTTTTAACAAAAGCAAATGAGCCATGAATAATAAAGAACTTCAAATTGCTAATTCTTTATCACAACACAACACACAGAAAGTGAAAAGTAGGAGTGGCAGGCTCCTATGGAAGCAGTGAAAATCCCAGTGTGAGGCACACACCTGTAACACCAGCACTTGGGAGAAAGAAGCAGGACCAAGAGTTTAAAGCCAGACTCATCTACATAGCAAGTTTTAGACCAGACTGGATTGCACAAGGAAACCTTGTATAAAGCAAACAGGAGAGAAAAATAAAGTAACAGCAGCAAAAACAATCATAAAAGGTCAGCTTGACTTTAAAAATGGCCAAATATCATAGCATGGCCAATGGGACAGCACAGGGGACATAGTGCTTCGTACCACAGGGGAATGAGAGAACTAACTCCCCCAGGCTGTGTCCTCTGCCCTCCACTTGCATGCATAATGGCATGTGTATATCTTTTGTCACCACTCACAGATATACAAACACACACACACATGAAAAAAATGAGTGAATAAGAATCCACAGACTGCTGATGGAAGTATTTAATAAAAACTGAAGGTCTAGGGATAAAACCCCACATGTCAATAAGCAGAGGGTGATAGTCGGGGTAGACTTATGCAGTGTGCAGTGTAACTATGTGTAACTATGTGTTACAGCTCCACAGCCTCCATATGGAGCAACCTCAGGCATAAAATGCTGATTTATCAAGCAAGCTTTAGAAGAACCCACATCTATAAAACATCCTGTATGAATTTTAAAATGATATATTCTCTCAGATACGTGTTTAAACTGCATTACAACAACAACAAAAAAAAAATGAGCCAACAGGAAACATGAAAACCAGACTAATCGTTGGTACAAGAAGTATGACACCTGGTTCACCTACAGTCATGTAGGTCAGAATATCCCCCGCCTGACCGTCTCACCCCTGACCCGGTCACATGCTGACAGGATCCACCTGACCCGAGTGAATGAAGAAGAGACCAAGTGAAAACTGTAACAATAACAACCCAAATCACCCCAAGCCACTGAGATCTCAGAGCTTCTATGTTATAGTGACTACTGCTTCCTCAACAGATAAATCAATGCAAGGTTCTGTTTGTCTTCTGTGATGGGACTCTTGGCTGTGTTTTGTGTATATCTTCATGGCTTAAACATTTTACCTTCGGCTTAAGCTCTAGTTTGGGGACTAAACTGAAGACCTGGGGATAGAGGGGTGAATCTTTCTGAATAGACCCCCCACTGGGTGGGAATTATATCAGAAATGAAATCGACCCACACTTAGCTAGCCTTTCGATGAGAAGCAGCATCCAAGCCTGAAGGTGAGATTCATTAGACCCGTCAGGGAAAAGCTAAGTGTGGAAGAATCATAGGAAGCTAGAAAAGAAAGCACGTCCTTAGACAATAACAGATCAAATGTTTCCCTTCAAATGGTGCCACAAAGTAAAGTAGTAAATAAGAGCAGGATGAATCCAAACAAACTTTTACTGATCTCCCGCTGGAGAGCCACCCCTGCAGCCTGGCCTATGGGCAAAAGTCCGGGTGCAGATATTTCCTCCACCTACCCCCTCACCACCCCAACGGAGGTGGCTTTGCCACCCGCCCTTTGAGCTGCACCCCTGCATTCTTCCTCTCTGCTTGCCGTATCCTTATTCTTCACTTGTTTTTTATCATGAGTGCTTCCACACAACTTTAACAATATTACCGTTCACAGTCTGAAGTCTCTTCTTGTTTTTCTTTCTTTCTTTCTCTCCTTGTGGAATCCTTTGAAATGCTTCCTGGCTTGAGTTATTTCTCTGTATTGGCTGACCGTCTACTGGGTAGAAAGACCCACATGTTTCTCTCGAGTCTCAATGTGTTAACCATTCTCAAATACAAATAGACAGATGTGTCCTCCTCGCCCTCCACATTAACGTCAGTGCCTCTAGTCTCAAAGATTTTTGTGCTTTCTCCTCAGCTTTTATATTTTTAAAGATTAAAAAAAA